>CM057247.1:1259556-1334273 GCA_029931835.1 Etheostoma nigrum
GAAGCCTTGTTTTGTCCACAGCTTAATAATATTCAGTAATGGATGCATAATGGAACCAGGAAATATTCCAATTTTTAATATTACTTTCAGCCATGAGACTATAAATAAAACGGGATCTTGTCTTGCGCAAAATAGCACAGATGTAAGAAGATGTCTCCCGCTGGTTAAAATAGTCTTTCAAGACCCTCAATGGAAAAGCATCATCTGGTGTCATATTGAATATGAGTGAATACAGTATAGATCAGTGGCCACATGAGTTTATTTACCAATGCTATGTTTGTAGCCTTTGTAGAAATGAAATCTGTGCAGCAAGGGGATTTAGAATGGTGAGGAAATCTCCATTTTGTTGTCAATTGGCTATCCCGCTGTTGTATGAAAGGAAAACCCATATGATGGGGGAACGAACTTTGACACAACACCGGAGCTCCGCTACAGAAGACTGGTATAAAATGTAGACATGTGGACAGATTTATTTTTCACATTTCTTTTTGTGTATTTCTATGATTTTAAACACAGATGTGATTGAATTATTTGGATTATTATTATATTCACGTAGAATTATCAGGGGGTAAAATAGCGTGCGTTTTCTGGCCGCATGGATGCATACTTTCGGATTTTAATCCGCAGAGACATCACTGCATTTAAGAAGCTGGAATCAGAGAATTTTAATTGTTTTTATTTTTTTAAATTACTCAAATTATCTAAATAGTTAGCACTTAATATAATAGTTGACAACTAATCGATCAATCTTTAAAAGGTCTCATGAATACACAGCAAAATAAGGATGGCCCAGTGCTGAGTTGGAGTCATGAACACATTATAACACTATCATTATGTAATCTGATTGTCTGGGAATTTACATGAACAAATACAGAGTAACACAGACTGTCGAGTTTAAAAGTTCCTCATCTGCTGCAGAATGTGAAATAACTGGCTCCTTGTTGTTTAACAAGACAGCAATAATGCTAGTTCACAGCGCTAAGTGACTGTTTTCTGGCTTTGAGTAGATATAATGAAACAAAGACAAGATTCCAAATGCTGAGTTAGTTAACTCTATGCAATTTTCGGAACAATAAATAATAGACTGTAACACAACGCACAGCAGATGCTCAACGTAAAGACTTTGCTCCGGGGAATTTTTTTCAAGTGTCCAACCTTTGAATCACTAGTATCTTATGTTCCAGATAAAAGGGTGACTACATCGCAGTATGGGGAAGATATGCATTCCTGTGTGAAAAAATGCCTGTCCTCTCGAAGCTGACACAGCAGCAGAGATGACAAATGCGCTTGGAGGAGCATGAGCCACAGGTTAATCTGTGTTTCCTGTGCACTGTCGCCTCTAGAAAATGGCATAGGATACTTCCTCGGCTCTATATTTAGAGAGAAGATACTGTCTCCTTGGTCATTTCTCCACTAACTTGACAAGATGGTTAAGTTACATTTTTTCTTTCGCAGCTACAGCGGGGCAGCCTCAGAACTGAGGGCAGTTTGCGAGCAGACTCATTCCCAAAACCGAAAAGTGAGAAATCTCTCTGCTATCTTATTTGCTTCCTGGCAGGAGAAGATAGGACAGCTCCGGGGCAACAGTCTGATTGTAATATACAGTAGGCTTAACACACCAAATGGATACAAATTAGTTGTATGATGTAATGTTAGTGTTGGAATCATTGCGCAACAACCAATGGTTGTTATTCGTCTGCATGGGAATTGTCAGATAGGAGGGTTCAGCATTTCCATTAGAAGCCCAAAGGTACATGTCATGTACTCTGGACTGAAATGTGGGTGTTTTAGGTAGCTGAGGTGTAATTTACAGCTTAAAATGGAATGTTCCATGTATAAACATGGAGGTTATTTTAAACAGACCCATGCAATGTCTTTAATAGTCCCTTAACAAGTAAATTAGGTTGCTCTAAAGTGAGCAGTAAATAGAAATGTTGACCAACTATGAATCATCATCAATAAAGGTGCAAAGTAACACAAGACGTGCACATGTTGGAATATACAACTCATGTTATCAGGGCTGAAACAATGAGTGGACTAATCAATTAGTGTATCAGCATAAATTTACAGTTACAGTTTACAGTTTTGATGATCAATTAAACATTTAAGTCATCTATCAAGTAAAAACAGACTCTCTGGTCCCAGCTTCTCCAATGTGAGGATTTACTTATTATCTCTGTTTTAGATCATTGTCATTTGACTATCTTTTGAGTTTTTGATAGTTTGTTTGTCGAAAGACCACCATGGATTCTGGATGGACATTTGTCACTATTTTCTGACATTTTACAGACCCAACTGTTTATTGATGAGCTTAATTGATTAAAAAGAAAAAATACTTTGGAACATCATGTATTGTAGCGCCACAGGCCAACGTCATCCCCAGGGCAGATTTAAAGCATCAATTATGGGATGAAATAGTGCACCCGCTGTGGACACTTTATTTTGTTTAATTGTGGAACTAGGGCACTATATCTATCTATCTAGACCATAGACTGTTAATATTAACGGACAGAGCATGTGTGACTTCACCCATTGGTTTGTGGAGATCTGCTATGTGTTGTCAAGTTCGCCGTTACGGGCACAGCCATCCTGGTTGCTGATGTGACGAATTTAGACGAGTTGGAGGAATGAGGGAGGAATCCTTACACTCTACGTTACGTTACACACTTTCATTGGCAATCATACCATAGCCACGCCCTAAAACACCCCCTGTTTTATTGCCAATTTTAAAATCAATGAAACCATAATTCAAAAAATCATCATTCTGTGTTGCAGAAGACTTCAAACTAGCGATTGAGACCATAAACTCTTTATGAAAATGTTTGCTGAGGTAATAAATCAAGTGAGAAGTGGGTCCCTTTCTCACAGTCTTCTACAGAAACCAACCTCCTTTTGCAACCACATGTGTTGCCCCCTGCAGGAATTCAGATAGAAAGCAGCTTTAAGGAGTCTCCCCCTGCAGGAATTCGAGACGGGTATGGCTGCAGCTTGGAGCGTCCCATGTCATTCGCCTCGTCTCATGTGGTCTCGTCTCATGCCAAGGTGTGTCCAATAGTAAATTCAGAGGGTCAAAGAAGGATTTTTTTAGTTTGCCTATAATCTGAATTTATTTTATAGACGGACATATATTTTAAGTGTTTTATTCATCAGTATGATAGTCTGCATTTATCTTGTACACATATTTTTAAAGTATTTTATTCATTTGTATGATTGCCGTTACTGTTTAGTTAAAAAAAACACCAAATATTAAAAGTATTTTATTCATTGGCATGATAGTTGACGCAGGCTTACTTAATTCCAGACGATAGATAGATAGCATTTATCTTGTCAACATAACCATAACATTCAGAAATGAGCAAACTATATGTATGGCAAAATTGTTACTTTAACAGTTTTTAACGTTTTTCAATTGATTTCAACAAATGTGGTCACAAATTTACCCGTGACTCCATCTGGAAAATTATTTGCAATTTCATATTTTTGACCCTCTGAATTTACCGTTGGACACACCTCGGCATAAGACGAGACCGCATGAGACGGGACGGATGATATGGGACGCTCCAGGCTGCAGCCATACACTCTTGAGGAATTCAGATTGAAAGCAGCTTTAAGGAGTCCCCCCCTGCTGGAGATCAGATATAATGCAGGTTTAAGGAGTCTCCCCCTGCTGGGGATCAGATATAATGCAGCTTTAAGGAGTCCCCCCCCCCTGCTGGAGATCAGATATAAAGCAACTTTAAGAAGTCCCCCCCCCTGCTGGAGATCAGATATAATGCAGCTTTAAGGAGTCCCCCCTGCTGGAGATCAGATATAATGCAGCTTTAAGGAGTCCCCCCTGCTGGAGAGAGACGGGTATGGATGCAGCCTGGAGCGTCCCATGTCATCCGTCCCGTCTCATGCGGTCCCGTCTCGTGCGGAGATGTGTCCAACGGCAAATTCAGAGGGTCAAAAATACAAAATTGCGATTCATTTTCCAGGCGGGTAAATTCGTGACCACATTTGTTGCAATCAATTGAAAAACGTTAAAAACTGTTAAAGTAACAGTTTACATACACATAGTTTGCTGATTTCTGAGTGTTATGGTTGTGTTGTTCCATATTAACGTAGCTACATCTGATGAAACCTGCATCAGCAACGCATTTCTGCCAACTAACGGCAGGATCTCCTGAGGAGGGATAACAATCCACAATCTGCTACAATGTTAAACTCTTTCCAAGACTCTTTTTTATAATCTGCATTTATTTTATAGTCGGACATATATTTTAAATGTTTTTTTTCATCAGTATGATAGTCTGCATTTATCTTGTAGACATATTTTTTAAAAGTATTTTATTCATTTGTATGATTGCCGTTATTGTTTAGTTTAAAAAAAAATATAGGCTATATATTAAAAGTATTTTATTAATTAGCATGATAGTTGACGCAGGCTTATTTTATTCCAGACATTTATCTTGTCAACACAACCATAACATTCAGAAATCAGCAAACTATGTGTATGGCAAAATTGTTACTTTAACAGTTTTTAACGTTTTTCAATTGATTGCAACAAATGTGGTCACGAATTTACCAATCTGGAAAATTATTCGCGATTTCGTATTTTTGACCCTCTGAATTTGCCGTTGGACACACCTCCGCATGAGACGAGACCGCATGAGACGGGACGGATGACATGGGACGCTCCAGGCTGCATCCATATACTCTTGGCTGGAGATCAGATATAATGCAGCTTTAAGGAGTCTCCCCCTACTGGAGATCAGATAGAATGCAGCTTTAAGGCAATTGAGGATTCCTGTGGAGGTGCGGTCTCTCGCCAGCAGCCTATGTAAATTACCCCTAAACCACGTCCTCTTTGTCCCTCCCCTCAGGCCCCTCCTCCCTATGCCAAACCCGTGACAGAAAGTTGAAACTGAAAACCAGTGACATTGTAAAAATCTTGACAGCGTAAAAACTGAAAAGACACAGACATCAAGAAAAAATGCAGATTGACATTGAAAAACCTATCATAATGCAAACAAATGTCAAAGGGAAATAACATCACAGGATTGTGAGATTATTACTTTTTGATATTTGTGTTTTATACAATTCAACGTTTTTCAGTGCCAATATTTGTTGTTTCATTGCCAAATTTTATTTTCAATACCAGAGGTTACTGTCACTGTTCTAGCGCCATACCGAACTGGATGATTTGTCTTTAATGTTAATTAATATTAATTAATTAATATTGTGCAGTATATGGTCCAGACACATAAAATTCAGACATTTAAGTGAATGTTCTACAAGCTTTTCTGAAATATTGCCCACACACTACACTGGCCATGTTTAGCACTTGTAGAAGACGAACATAGGTTGAAGAAACATAATCATATTCAATGTTGGTCTTTTTGTACTTTGGACTCTGCTTCTTTTTTGTTTGTGTTTGAGTTGGAAGGATGATGCACTTTGTTATAATAATCTAACCTGATGTGCCAGATGGTTTATTTGAGAATCTATCATTGGAAACACACTTGGAAAGGGAAGGCAATACTTTATTTGGCAGGTGATTAGATGTACCATCTGTCTATCAAACACTTGCAGAAGCCCATGGGGAGAAGAGTCAAAATCCATGACTCTTATCCATCGGGAATAGCCTTCAGGGTCATTCTTTGCTCTTCTTTAAATGAAGAAATACTCTCCAGATCTAATAAGTGATGCTGTTGCAGTATCTACGCTAACCTCTATTGTCTACTATTGTTGTTTCAAACGAACAGAACACAAACGCATTACTTCTCGTGACATCATGAGAGTCCAGCTGCCATGCAAGGTAAATAACAATCCAGTGTTCACACAGATTGGACCGATGAAAGCACTTTAATTATAGATTAAATTGTTTTAACTCCAATTTGATCTTTCAGACGGACTGGTTTAATTCCGACAAAACTTTCATAGATGAGGTTGAATTTTTTAAATAAATTTAATACTGATTTCTGTAAAGGAAGGCTATTCTACTGGTCTTACTTTAAGAAACGGTAACCACTCTGGTTGTGGTGGTTGGGTAAAAACTGGCTCATGCGGTGCATGTGTAACTTGTATACTGTCTGATTTTGGTGTTGTGGCTTAGTACTCAAGGTAGAAAAATATCAGTAAGCCTTTTGGTCAAATGTCCTTCATTTGTCTGTGTGCACAGTGTAGTGTATGTGTGAGGACAGTGTTTGGACAAAGGAGTCTGCAGCTGGTGAAACATCATTAGTGTCTGCCTGTAACTTTAATCTCTTGAATGTTGACACATAATACGATAAACTGTGGGTGATGACACCAACAAGGATACTAAATAGGAATGTAGTCTTGTCCTATCCATGCCCTCATGACTCATACTCTGGAAAGTTTTTGCAAATGGCCATCTGCAGATGGATAAAGCTACAGTGGGGGTTCCTGTATGAATCGTACTGACGTTAATTACTGTATAAGCTTTGTTTTGAGGGAGAGGGTTTCAGGAAGTGATGCATCTTACAGGAATTGAACTTGTGGGAGATACCAAGTTATTGTAAGTCACTCGGGAAATGAATGTACATGATGACAAATAATGGAAATGGAAATATGGCTTGAGATATTCAATGGTGTTTGATTGCTAATGTTATTATGTAGGGCTGCAGCTATCAATTATTTTAGTAGTTTTTAGTATTTAGTAGTATTCTACCGATTATTCCATTGATTAATTGAGTAATTGTAGAAGACATGCTTTTGCAAATACTGGTTTGCTCTTCTGAACATACAATAGGCGGTGCCCTACCCTGCATAAAGGATATTTACACCAGGTGCTGCGAGAAAAATGCTAGGAGAATCATTTAAGATCCAAACCACTCAGGTACCAACCTTTTCTCCCTGTTGAGGTCAGGAAGACGGTACCGGATACACCGGGCCAACACTGAGAGGCTTAGGAGATGCTTCTACCCTCAGGCCATTAGGATCCTAAATGAGGAATATAGTATCTATATACTGTGTGTGTGTGTGTATGTATGTATATATATATATAATGCTCCTGGATAGCTCACTGACTTTGGTACAGGTGATTGGTGGTTCGATTCCCGGTCAAGGGGCTGGGCTATCCAGGTGGATAGCTCAGTGGTTAACACCACTGATTTCGGTATAGGTGATCGTCGATTCGATTCCCGGTCAGGGCGGGAGTATCCAGGTGATCGCAGGTTTGATTTCCGGTCGTCGCCCGGGTTAACAAGGTCCGCGTCAGTTGCTAGGGAACCAGGGAAACTTGATGAGAAATTGGCTACTGGAACAAGACATGCATGGACTAGAGCAGAAAACATGGATCTGATGCAATGCAACCCCAGTGAGAGGGGTTACATGCAGAGACTATGGGATGGATGGATGCTTTGAAACCCATCCTCAACACTGACAAAGAAACAGCTGCTGACTCAGTGTTCTAACATCCGCAAACGGCAGCTCCTATCACAACTAGAGATTGATGAGGTACAACAAATATGCTACGGCAAGGGAGAGCCAGGACGACAGGTCAGCGGGGAGATTTCATCATCATCATCCCCACACTCAGAGATTGGGTCCCAAGCTCCAATAACAACAGAACCACTCAACATAAGGGCAACTGACCTACGATTGAAGATCACAGCCAAGCTGGACCCCCTAATACAACGACCAAGACTGCCAAGGCTAAGTGACAAAGTACCCTCTGAATGCAGCACTACATACTATCCCTACTAAAGCCATAACCGAGACCAATGAGTCCTAGAGATGCTTGGCTATAAGATGAACACCACAAGCCACAAAGAGCATTACCCCCCATGGAGGAGAAGGTTAGAGGCCAAGATCAAGGCAACACGAAGAGAGGTTAGTCAACTCTCAAAACTACAGAAAGGTGTAAGGATTTCTAGGTTACCTAAGAAATACAACAATCTGTCGATACCTGAGGCTCTAGAGACTGCCAAACAAACAATCACCGCTCTGGCCACCTGCCTAAAGAGATACAGGAAAATAAACCGGATGTTCTCCACCGAACCATCCAAAGTGTACTCTCAGTGGCAGGGTAATAACATAAGAGCAGATCCACCAAGGGCTGAGACTGAACAGTACTGGAAGAACATATGGGAGAAAGAGGCATCCCACAACACAGATGCTCAGTGGCTAGTGGATCTAAGAACAGATCACAGCAATCTCCCAGAACAAGAACCAGTAACAATTACAACGGCAGACATCCAAGAAAGAGTGGCAGGTATGAAGAGCTGGACAGCACCAGGCCCTGACATGATCCACACCTACTGGCTGAAGAAACTAACTGCACTCCATGAACGCCTGGCAGTACAAATGAACCAACTGCTGATGGATGGGACCCACCCAGAATGGTTAACCCAAGGACGGACAATCCTGATCATGAAGGATCCCCAGAAGGGAACAATTCCATCCAACTACCGGCCAATAACCTGCCTCTGCACAACATGGAAGCTCCTGTCAGGCATCATAGATCTAAGATGAATAGGCACATGGCTACTGGTGGATAGAGCAGTCACTCGAGACTGCAAGACCAGGCAGACCAATCTGTGCACTGCCTGGATTGACTACAAGAAAGCCTACGACGCAAGGCCACATTGCAGATGTTCAAGATAGTTACAAATACCTTGGGGTGCCACAGGCCACGGAAACCATGAGGAGGCAGCAAGGAAGACCGCCACAGCCAAATACCTACAAAGAGTGAGGCAGGTCCTGAAAAGTCAGCTGAACGGGAAAAACAAGATCCGAGCTATCAACACATACGCCCTGCCAGTCATCAGATACCCCGCTGGTATAATAAACTGGCCAAAGGAGGAGATAGAGGCTACTGACATCAAGACGAGAAAGCTCCTCACAATGCATGGAGGGTTTAACCCCAAGTCCAGCACCCTGAGACTGTACACCAAACGTAGTGAGGGAGGCCGAGGGCTAGTGAGTGTTAAGACCACTGTCCAGGATGAAACGACAAAGATCCAGGAGTACATCAGAAAGATGGCCCCCAAAGATGAAGGGCTTAGTGAATACCTCAGGCAGCAGAAACCCGAAGGTGAGGACAAGGAAGATGAAAAACTGTCATGGAGGAACAAGCCGTTACACGGCGTGTACCACAGACAAATAGAAGAAGTGGCTGATATCAAGAAATCCTACCAGTGGCTGGAAAAGGCTGGACTGAAGGACAGCACAGAGGCACTAATCATGGCAGCACAAGAACAGGCACTCAGTACAAGATCAATAGAAGCCGGGGTCTACCACACCAGGCAGGACCCCAGGTGCAAACTGTGCAAGGATGCCCCTGAGACAGTACAGCACATAACAGCAGGGTGTAAGATGCAGGCAGGAAGAGCGTACATGGAACGCCATAACCAGGTAGCTGTCATAGTGTACAGGAACATCTGCCACGAGTATGGGCTGGAAGTCCCAAGGTCAAAATGGAAGACACCTCCTAAGGTAGTCGAGAATGACCGAGCTAAGATCCTGTGGGACTTCAAGCTCAGGTGTTATGAGAGCCCAGGTTGCTCTGATAGTGGCCTTCAACTCTTCTGCGTTTTTGGGTCTGGCATTCTGCATCTTCCTTTTCACAATACCCCACAGATTTTCTATGGGGCTAAGGTCAGGGGAGTTGGCTGGCCAATTTAGAACAGAAATACCATGGTCCGTAAACCAGGCACGGGTAGATTTTGCGCTGTGTGCAGGCGCCAAGTCCTGTTGGAACCTGAAATCTCCATCTCCATAGAACAGGTCAGCAGCAGGAAGCATGAAGTGCTCTAAAACTTGCTGGTAGACGGCTGCGTTGACCCTGGATCTCAGGAAACAGAGTGGACCGACACCAGCAGATGACATGGCACCCCAAACCATCACTGATGGTGGAAACTTTACACTAGACTTCAGGCAACGTGGATCCTGTGCCTCTCCTGTCTTCCTCCAGACTCTGGGACCTCGATTTCCAAAGGAAATGCAAAATGTTGCTTTCGTCAGAAAACATGACTTTGGACCACTCAGCAGCAGTCCAGCTCTTTTTTTCCTTAGCCCAGGTGAGACGCTTTTCGCGCTGTTTCTTGGTCAACAGTGGCTTGACACGAGGTATGCGGCAGTTGAAACCCATGTCTTTCAAGCGTCTCTTGGTGGTGGATCTTGAAGCACTGACTCCAGCAGCTGTCCACTCCTTGTGAATCTCCCCCACATTTTTGAATGGGTTTTTTTTCACAATCTTGACTAGGGCGCGGTGATCCCTATCGCTTGTACACTTTTTCTGACCACAGTTTTTCCTTCCCTTTGCCTCTCTATTAATGTGTTTGGACACAGAGCTCTGAGAACAGCCAGCCTCTTCAGCAATAACCTTTTGTGTCTTTCCCTCCTTGTGCAATGTGTCGATGGTCGCCTTTTGGACAGCTGTCAAATCTGAAGTCTTCCCCATGTTTGTGTAGGCTTCAGAACTGGACTGAGAGACCATTTAAAGGCTTTTGCAGGTGTTTTGAGTTAATCAGCTGATTACTTTGTGGCACCAGGTGTCTTCAAAATTTAACCCTTACACAATATTCTAATTTTGTGACACACGGAATTTTGGATTTTCATTTGTTGCCACTTCAAATCATCAAAATTAAATGAAATAAACATTTGAATGCATCAGTCTGTGTGCAATGAATAAATATAATGTACAAGTTACACCTTTTGAATGCAATTACTGAAATAAATCAAGTTTTTCAAAATATTGTAATTTACTGGCTTTTACCTGTATATATAAACACACACTACCGGTCAAATATTTAGGGTCACTTAGTACAAATTTCCATACCACTCCATTATAGAACAGAATACAAGCTGATCTGAGTGAGGGGCTGATCTTTAATGTAATATGTACATTGGCCATTATCAGCAAAAATTCATCCGATGTTCCAAAGGCTCATTCTGTTCACTGATCTGATATCATTTTAAAAATCTAACTGAGGAGACATTGGAGAACCCTTTCGCAATTATGTAAGCACATAATGCAATCTGAAAACTGCTGCCCTGGTTAACAAGCAATGTAACTGATGTAAATGGCTGTATTTATATAGTGCTTTTCTAGTCTTAACAACTACTCAAAGCGCTTTTACATCACACAGGAACCATTCACACACATTCATAAACTGTGGCTGCCATACAATGTGCCACCTGATAAACACTCACACGCATTTACACTCCTATGGAGCATCGAGGTGTAGACTCTGGGTTCAGTGTCTTGCCCAAGGACACTTCTTCTGGGACTGCAGGGCCAGGGATTGAACCACCAACCTTCCAATTGGCAAGCAACCACTCTACCACTGAGCCACAGGTAGAGTGTTTGTGTATATATATTTATTTAAAATGCACAAATTGACATTTAATGAACTGACGGGATTACATTTCACTGGAATTGAATTTTATGATTCCACTTGACATTGTTTGATTATTTAATTTAATGCACAAAATAAAAAATGTCAAGTTTCTTAAAGTGAACAACTAACCCAATCAGCTAACCAGCTCTGTGTGTGAGCGCCCTCATCAGCCAAGTCCGCTGCTAGGGATTAAAATTTAGTTACGTTTTTTTTTCGACCGACCCCCATAAACTGATAATTAACCGTTTACAGACAAACAGTCAAAGTCCCAGTTCATCTTTCTGGGAGGCACGGACATACTTTCCAAATTCCGTAGACAGTGTTGACAATGTTCCGTGCAATGTTTTTTTAAATATTTGTTTTAATAATAAAATAGTTTCTACCTGTTTAACTGAGTATTAATTGATCAAAATGTACTGTAACATGAAAACCTGGCGGACTTGGCGGTTGATCTTCCATCTGAACTACCAATCATATAGATTTTATGTTAAATAATAACTTTACCTTGTGTCAGGGACGCTCCCTGGACTAGGTGGTAATGTAAGACTGGATGCTTTCAAGCTAAGACGAGCAAAGAAAGCCTACCTCTCATCCTGAGAAGGTGTGCAGACTGATTAGAAGCTTTGCACTCAACTATAAAAACTAAGTGGAGTGTACAAAAGGTTTAAGCACCCTTAAAGTTTACCTCTTTAAAAGAAAGAGGTGAACTAGGTCTGAACTTGTTGAGGTAACAATCCAATAAAAGACACAATGAAAGAGTGATCAATTTGTCTTCACTCTGTGCCAGTTTAGACATCGTGGGAGTGGATTGTGGGCGTCTGGTTTCAATTGCTCGCTGATGATCGCCATTGAAGTTGAGATTACTCCACTTTTGCACTCCAGAGCTCTTGAGAAGAAGTGAACTTGAGGTTGAAATAATATAATCTTTTTAAAGTGAAGATGGAGATATCTGTTGTCAGGGTTGTGTGTGTGTGTGTGTGTGTGTGTGTTTGGATCTGTCTTTGTTTACTTTCAGCCCTACAGTTTTTTCTCTTGAGAAAGCTCATGTGCAGAGCTGTGTCAGGTTCAATGCAAGTCCATCGAAATCCAATCAGGTTGCACAACTCTTCATCTTTCAGCTGTCTTGATCTCATCGGGGGGGTGGGGGGGGGGGTAGTAACAGCCCCGCAACACAACCTTCAAACAGAAGAACATGAACATGATTCAACAAAGCAAAAGATGTAGAAAGAAAGGAAGAAAAATGCAAACCATGTCAAAAAGTTTTTTTTTTCAGTTTTCCAGCATTTAGAGATAACAGTGCAACCAGCTGGCAGAATATTAAAGCATAACTATATGTATAAAATTATGTGAGTCAACGTTTATAAAGGCAGTATAAAGTGACTTTTTTATTCTCACTGGAAAAAATGACATAAAAACAACATGTGGACTAGGGAACTAGGACCAGGGGAACCTGAGGAACTAGGGCCAGGCAAACCTCTGGAACTAACTGTGACATGATAACAAGGGTTTTTCAAAAGATGCTAACTTCATTTGCCAATCTTGTTCCGTCTGAACTCCACGGTGCAGGACATGGAGAACTGTATTTCTCCATGCCCTGCACCGTGTTCCCAGAAATGTTTGCTTTCTTCAAGTCTCTGCCTACACAATGAAACTATCCCCACCTTTGTCTGTTCAGTTTTCACCTGGGACAGTCCCCAATGTCCAGCAAGCGCTCCCACTGTGGAGCGTCAACACGCTGCGTCATCTCTCTCAGCAACCATCTTAGAAAAAGCTGTCGTTGGCTATCAATGCGTCAATCATGGCAATTGTCGCCAATCACATTCCCTTTCCAATGGTGTACAGCATGATAGGAACATCCAATGGAAGCTAGTCCAAATGAAGAGCTAAGTCCCGCCTCCCAGAGCAGGGCACATACATGTGATTTAGGAGAAAAATATGTTCAACAGTTTTTTAATGAATGTCAAAAGGGTTTGTAAGTCATTTTAAGTCTTTATTAGGTTTTTTTCTAATAGCATAGAAGTGAGTAAAAGCATTTAGGAAAATTTGGTCATTTGTAGAGGTTTTAGCACACCAGTGACACCTGTAATACCAAATACTGAAAAGTCCCTAGCTCCCATTGGGTTAGGACTAGAGTTCTAACACTTTATAGAGGTCTTGGTGACAAAGTGTAGAAGGTATGTGTTGTGTTCTGCAAAGTGTGGCCCAACGTATGTTTTTGTTAAAACAAAACTTATGTTTCTTTTAGACGGGACCAAAATAACTATTTTGAACCAGGTTTGGTTCAACTGCTGTATTGTATGTTGTGTTTTAGTCACATGCAAATCAAGTACATTTCCAGAAACTAGAAGTTTCAAATGAAGCCTCATACATGCATTTTGGCCTTGCAGTTCTTCTGTCATGAGCTTTTCCCTTTGGGAAAGGGAAATAGATGAAAATCAAGGTGAAGAAATGGGTTCGAACAGAGAGTACAAGTTTCTTCTTTGTCAAACTGGTGACGTCTAAGAGGAATGTGCAGACATGTTACAGTGATTTCCGCTATCCTTTTCTGTTGAGACGTCTACAACAATGACAGGGACACAGTGATCACGTCAGGCAGGATAAATAAAAGCTGCTGGACAAAAGTGAGGAAAAATCTTTGTTCCTTAGGTGGGATCCTAACAGCAGCCTCCCTCTCAGCAAAGCCTACTTTCAAACCAAACTTTTCAGTTTCACTAAAGCTTACTATTTGCCAGTAGAAGAAGAAATCCCTTTTGTCTCATTTGTAGAAAAGGGCAGCTGTATCGAACCGTCTCATCTAATCAAGTGTGCATCTACAGTACAATCAGTTGAGGATGACATTTGCACAGATGGGGAATGAGCCACTTGCTCTCACTTTCTATCCATCCCCTTATTGATTTGGCTGCTTAATCACATCCACATCCAAGGAGAGGCCGCTAACACACAAACAGTCATGGCTGCAGCCCGCAGAGTCAATGAAGGTCCATTCAATGTTTGACAAATTACAGATTCATTGCATGTGTGGTATTGAAGATGCATCTAATAAAATTAGATTTAGCTTGGCAACTCAGGCTGCACAAAATGGCAAATTGCCAAGCTGTGATGTGCAATACAACAGGTTATTATTTTTCTGTTGTTCAGAAACCTGCAGTGCTTTAGGAACTATTAACTTGCTAAAGTCTTGTCTTTTACAACCTTTTCTGACTGCAGATAGCATTGCATCATGGCAAACAGCATGCTCTGAAAACACTGCTCCCTCATCTCACAATGTGTAATAGTATAGACAGGGAATATGCTCATGGTGAGAGATAACACTACGAACACTAATATCTCTGTTTCGCAAAGACTGCTTTATGGCTGAAATTTTCAAAGAATGTTGATAATAAAATAAAACCTTGAGATTTTCTGGCACATCTGTTTCGTTCGAAGGCCAATAACACTAGCATCACACCTTCCTATGTGCATTATGCCTCTTGTGGGTCAAGCCCACTATAGCCAATATGAATGATTGCATTTTGTAGGAGAGTGTGAAGACTGTATGAGCAGTTAACTTTAACCTTCTGGTTTGAGCTAAGCCGCTATAAACATTCTTATATACCTATGCTAGTCAAGCTACATTAAACCAAAAGAAAGTCCACTGTTGGCCTCAGGCTATGTGCAATAACGTCTTTAATGCCACTAGTACTTGTGTTTGAGATGAGTGGATTGTGTAGTGTGCAGTCTTTATAGGCTCATATATTCATTTGTGTTTGCAATTTGTTAACATTGTATATTTACTTACTCCTCTAATTAGAGCTCATCTACAGTTACGTGAGGCCCAATACAGTTTTATCCAAGGGGACAATAAATAATGTCAGGCTCGATGGAGCACACTTTTACTTTGTGTGTACTGCGGTACCAATTTTGCCTTTAAAGCTCTAGTGCGTAGTTTCTGTCTCCCCCATGAGGAATTCTAAGTAATGACAACAACATTGTCAGCGTGTTCACATGATCCAACCCAAGGACTCAAAAATGCACAACAACAGGGGAGTGGTGAACTTGAGGATTTAATGAATAAAAAGGGATACAACAAAAGATTCCTGAAGAACACAGGCAGCAATCATACAAAAACGTTGAGGAACCAAGAAGTAACGTCACCCAACATTGCTTAGAGCACCTTTAAAAATGATGCTATGCTGGCAGAACACATTTCTGCTGTTGAAGTTCAACATGAATTATGAGATTACATTAAAGCAGTAATTATTTCCTTGTTTAAAAGCATATTTAGGACGGAAGCGCCACTTTTAAGATTTACTGTTTTCTCATTTTTTGGTCAAATGGCCTTTTGAATGGGAGACCTAGGGGAGCTTTTATGACAGCCTCAAAATAGCTATTTTTTAAACACTAAGAAGGCTCGACACAACATGAGATCATCACCAGGGGCTCTACACATGAATCTATCGAGCCAGTCAAAAATAGTCAAGGGAAGAGAGTAAACATGGAAAGCTTCTAAAGATTAGTTTCATATAAATGCACGGGTAATTTGTTTTGTCGTTAGTGAAACCCAATTTTGACCTTGTACTTTAAAAAGGAGCCTCATATAATGCCATTTCCTCCTTCATTCGCATTTGGAGATCACCTATCACCCTATACCAACTCTGGGTACACAAACAGTGTTCTCAATGCTGAGTTCTTGTGTGGAGGCCCAGGTGAGACTTGGAGCAAAGTCTCATGCTGTGTCGAGCCTTCTTAGTGTTTTAAAAATAGCTATTTTGAGGCTAGCATAAAAGTGCCCCTAGCTTTCCCATTCAAAAGGCCATGACCGAAAAACAAGAATATGGTAAATCTTAAGAAAGGCATTTCCATTCTAATTATGCTTTTAAACGAAAGTGTGACTCGGGTACTTTCACAAAAAGACCCTAGGTTGCTTTTTGGCGAGAGATAGCCTTTGACTTACAAATAAGCAGCTGCTCACACATTGCTTCCTTCCCATTGTGTGAGATAAAAATGATGTGGTTGAATAGTATCTCTTAGTTGAACTCATGATGATGATGATGATGAGAGCCTCTGTTTCCCTTTGGTCAGTTACAGAAATGTTAAACTAATCACAATATAATTTGCATTGGCGCATTGTATTGAAAGCCTTTAATTTTCCACCTTTGAACATTTTCTATCACTGGTTTGAGCCCCTCCTATCTTGTGAATCTTGTGGCTGTTATTGCAAGTGATGAATAATACACATAGTGTTTTGGGACTTGCCCAATTTGGCAGATGGTTCCTTGGTGACTTGCTCCCCTACATGCTTGTGCAACGTATGGCAAACTTGTACCCACATCATTGTTTGCCATATGCTCCTTTTGGACTGAGAAATGGCCAGACAACATTTTGCTCCAATAGATGCAGGCTTCTTGCAAAGGCATGACCAGTTTAAGGATGTGTGTCCCCAACCTGCATTTCAGCTAATCATATACACTGCCCATCATAGTGCTGCCCAGGAAACACACTTTGTCCAATTGATTGGCTGAGAACCAGCTGAGACAGACTCTAATTGGCATTGAGGGGGATTGTTCGGTTCGGCAGTGCTCAGACTTTGCAAATGTCAGAGCACGGATTTGGCAGAATCACTGAGGCGAGCCAGATTTCAGGTTCCGACCATTGTTTTCTTATCAAAACCAAGTGGGAAACAGGTAGGGGCTCAACTTAGATATTGCCAGCAAAACATAATGATGCCATTGCAAATAGAGAGCGTAGAGATTTCCATCACTGAGCTGACATTGGAGGGAAAGTCAATATTTGATAAAAACAGCTGCTAGACTTGGGGAAGAGAGTTAAAGCCAGGAAAAAGCCAACCAAAAGTTCGTTTGTCCAGAGTCTCTTGTTTGAAAAAGCAAGACAAAACAACAAAATGGCAAGCTGAGATGAATGTTAAACCTGGCTTGGCAGAGACAAATCGGTTGACAAACGCAATCGAGTTTTGGAGCGACAATTAACTTGCTCATTGCATCCCTGTGATACCAACACCTAGGCTCTGATTAAAAATGCATGGGTTTAACAAGCCTTTTACATAATTAAGAAGGTTTGCCCTGCAGTGCTAGTTAGGACAATGGGAAAAGCATGGTGGCAATGTTTTAGCAACATAACATTAAATACATACAGTAAGAGCTATCACAGAGATCTGTAGAATAAAAGATTTTGAATGATCTTTCATGTGAGTGCAAATTTTTCCATTTGGGCGTCTCCGTCAACATTTAAACCACCAATCCTGGCAGAGTTTGTGTTATGCTCTATGTACTGTGCTGTACAGGACCAGGCCTGTTGCTGCCCAAACACAAAGTTCCCTACTCACTTGGCCTTCAGGCTAGCCTCCATTCTGTTTCCCTATCACACAATGTGAGCTCTTACAGCTTTTATGGTTCATAGAAATGACAATTTTAAAAAGTAACAAAACAAGTAATAACACAAATATGAATACAGGCACTCTAAAAAAGTAAAGAAATGAAACCAGGTGGGCAGTTTATCCAATTTTACTAGCATATAAAGGTATTATTTATAATAAGTGCAGTAAGTCAATATAGAACTTACAGTATAGTACAGTAAATGTAATAATATAAATACAGTTTTTCATTTTACCAACTCAAGTACTGCTGAACAATTTGAAAGAGTGCAGTTTTCAAAATTTTCATAAACCACATTATTGATTACAACTCAGTCTTAACAAGCTGTAAGAAACCAGAGTTTAAACAACTTTAGATTTCACTTTAATCCCAACTGTCGCCAGCAAATTTACTCAGCTGTAGCTAATTAGCATTAATTATGGGAGATTTAAAAGAACACACAATGAATAACGGGCTGGTGTCTGGTTTACATGCTGTCTGTATGCCGGTGTGTCACTGCTGTACAGCTTGGTCAGACATGAGCTTGATGAAGAAACATCACTTGTATCATTTCAATGTCATCATTTTCTACATAAACAATAGTGATCTCAGACAGGTATAGCCCAGTTGTGGTTGTATTATTTCCATGGGAAATAATATAAAAAAACTGTTGTGTACTTATGGCCAATACAGTAATCCATTTGGAGCTCACAATCTTGAAACATGGCTACAATGAAAAATGTGCAAAGAGCACGAGAAACTGTTGGGTACAAACCAACTCTAATGTTCTCCTTCCTTGCAGCCTTTTTATAGCATGAACGAAACAAGTTACACAATGTATGCAGAGACGTGTGCGACCTATGGCCGCCCACCCCACAAGACAATAGCAGGACATTTGAGTTCAAAAGGACATACACACATACAATACAGAGGTGAGTAGATTCAATCAGTTCAATCAAGAGGGCATAGACACTCACACAATAGGAAGTGAGTAAATAAGGAAACCTGCTGTTAAGTCAGCTACATTCAAACTGTGTGAGACAACACATTTATGACAAGCAGAGTTCACAAATGAAAACACATCTAAGTCTGTAATATAAAAGCAGTATAAACCTTGAGCATTATTGGCAAAGTAAAATCTCTAACAGAAACCCAATCCTACTCAGTGAGTGTAGCCTCATTTGTTCTGAGTTGAGCTGTAAAGTGTTGGGACGGGCTGTTACTCACCCTCAGCCTTTGACCACTGGCCTCAGGGCACGGCTCCGATAAACACCGACAGCAGTTCTCTACTCTGGCACAGTTGATCAACCCTTGGTTGGTTTCTTCACCCACGCACACACATACAGTACTGCTCTGACCCAGTGTTGTAATCCAACATCCCTTTTATTAAATAGAATTTCTACCCTTTGATTCATGAAGCATTTATCAAAGTGAGTCACTGAAGAAATGACCACCTACTGTACAGAGATGACTAACTAGACTTTGATATGCATTTCACACAGGGATAAGCTCAGTGAAAAACAACCAAGTCAACATTGCTCCCAAAATACTCAATTACCTCAGCACATGATTATGCCACTTCTGATTCTTTCCAGATTATTTTATTCTTTTACTGTTTGGAAATCATTTTGATTGATTAATTTGGCCAAAAAATACCTTACTACAAAAAAGACGTCTGCTTGAAACATAGAAACGAGATACCAAAGAATCATACCTCTTTACAATAATTCCACAATAATAATAATAAAGTTTCCCAACAAATATCCTCAAAGAAAATGTATTAATTTGTTTTTCGATTAATAGTTGCTAGATACATACATACATACATATATATACCCACATCAGGAACTTCAAAGGCCTTTATTTTTGGATATTTGATAGTAGAAAATACTTCATTCCTGAACATGTAAAGACAGATACATTAATTTGACATTTACAATTATTGTACAAACACATTTCCAAAACATCATGCAGATGTAAAATGTCTAAAAGTGTTTTATTTAAATCAAAATGTGGGATTTAGAAATAGCACTTTTTTCAACTTTTTGAGAAGAAATGGAAATAAAAGCCCTATCTTATTTAAACAGGATTTTAATTGCTGTAATTATTGTGCTATATATTAGCACCTAATTAGGCAGAATAAATACCTCAACACTGCAGGGAGGCTTTTGTCAATAAGCAAATTAGATCATAAAGATCATAACTCTCATTAGAATGAGTACACGTTAGGATGAGTACACATTAGAATGAGTACACGTTAGAATGAGTACACATTAGAATGAGTACACATTAGAATGTAGTCTTCTCTTGTCATTATTGTCTTTTCATTGCTTCTATTGCTAGTAAGGTCTCTTGACATGGCTATTGTTTGAACCTATACAACTTAGTGAGCACATTTTTATGCATACTTTTTCCTTTTCAATTACACAGCATGGGAACGATGTTGGGAAGGATAGGATAAAGTATATAGTGATAGAGTATGTAGTGATGCAGTCACAGTAGGGCTGCCGCTGACAGAACCACCGGGAGCTGTCAACACTGTGGCATTGCCCTGGTCTTTCTCTTCTCCTCCATCTGTCTCCATTTCTCCAGCTGTTTTCTCAGTGCATCATACCTTACTGTTATCCTGATATACGCTTTGTATTCTTGAGTCATCAATTACGGGCTGTGTTTTGTTGTTTGCCGCTCCATGGCTACTGTACAGTTTGTACGTGCTAATTTACCTGTTGGGACTGGGCCTCAATCCAACTCAACCTGCCCATCTCGGGAATTATAGACGTGCTTGGCACAGTGTGCATGTTGAGCAACTTAGATCTTTATACAAATGTATTGTATGTCAGCAGTACTCAGGAGACTATAGCTGCCAATGGAAATGAGATGCATCTAAACCAGTCTGCCTATTCAGCATGACCTATATTTCAACGAGCTGGCTGATTCGTTGGTTGGCTTTTGCGAATGCATTGTGTGAGTAGGACATTTATTTACCTTCTGTTCAACGACATGGAGGATTCTTGATGAGAGATTTGGAGCTTTGTGTGGATTGCTCAGAAAGGATGTTTGCATTCATAGCTTTTGCAAGGCCTGTGTAAATCTCTTTCTGTCTAAGTCACTTCCAATAATAATGTCTTGTCTACACACGTCATAATGCATCATAAAGCTCATATGAACAAAACATATACAGTTATTTGTTTAAAAAAGTGCTTCACATTAACAAATGACATTTTCCCATGTTTTAATGTTCAATCAACGTGGAGACTTTAATACTTCAACAGTAACTGTGTTAGTATGAAATTACGTCATGATACTTACTACTGGGAGTACAGGTGTGTTATATAGCCAATGGGATTTAGAAAGGCTGCCACATCGGCTACCAACTGTGATGTGGCCAAACAAAATAAAAGGTTGTCACTAATAAAGGCCGGGTAAAAACATATTTAATAATCTGCAGCCTACAACAGCAGCTCAAGTGGTAAATTGAGTTTAATGTACACTTCTTCAACACAAATTCCATTAGAACAACAGTCATACTGGCACTCTGCAGTGTGTCTTTTTGTTAACAGAAATAATGTTTCACACTCTACTTCACTAGCATGGACCACGCCACAACCATGTGTTAGTTAAAGATTTTATGAACATTATGAATGTGCAGATAGATGAATTGATGTGGATGTCGTCTGATGGCTGGTCTGGGAGGATGTGTGATGACCGGGTGGAGGAGACTCAGAGTGGGGGTTCGTCTCAGAGCAGTTTTTGCCCGAATAGTTTCCAGACCCCCGGACGGTACCTAGAAGAGACATGAGAGAGATATGCAGCAGGAAGGGAAGAGGGGGAAGATGGATGAAGGAGAGGGAAAGGGAGGCTGGGTCAAGCAGTCAGAGACCCGAGCCCGGCTGCGCAGCATGGTAGATGGAGGTCTGTCTGGTGATTAGGGGTGTGGTTTCAGGTGTGGCCCTGCTCCTGAACCTTAGTTAACAAATTAACTACATTTAATTACAGACTTTTCTTTTATGCCGTGCTCCTGATCAATATTAAGCTACTGGACTTAGCATTTCCTTTTTTCCACTTTAAAAGCCTACCTATAAATGCAACGCTGCAAGACTTTTAATGTGACAATTCTGAAAGAAGTGTTGTATCATTCACGGTGGCTTAACATCACTCTGGGGGAAAGTGAAGTAGAGCCGCTGACATTAATCGAGCTGATGGAATTAGTGGAAATGGACATTATTATGAATTGATCAAAGTCAAAGGGTAACAAGAGAGGCCTGGGGAGCAAGTGAGATTAGAAATGAATGCCTGTGTCTTATAAACAGTCCGTCTGTCCCAAATAAACCAATGTAAATGTCCACTATTTGAGAATGTATGGTAATATTAGGTTGATATCTTTATATGTCAAAACAACCAATTCATTGTCATACAACAACTCTTGTGATCAAACATGATTTCAGGAAAAAAACAAAATGCCTGCAGACAGTTTTCGTCAGCTGTTTGCACTTGTGTTCACTATTTTGTCCCGATAAACCTAAAAAGAGAGAAAAGTCTGTGGATGAAGTGATTGCTGAGAAGACATAATCAGTATGGCTTATATATTTTTCAGTTGTGCTGCATAAGTGTTGCATGAGCATGGTTTGCTCAGTGATCCGTCGCTGTTCCTTTCACGCTAAAGGATTTCAAACAGATTACAAAGCGGTAACACTTTGATCCTGTTGGTAACATTAACATTATGATTGACAGAGCTTTTTAGATTGGTGCCACCCAATGTGTTATACTGGGGTTTGTGTTATAGCTCAATTTGAATGTAACTTTACTGGGAATAAAGTGTTTTGGGCCCATTATACTGTATGTCCATCCATCCTAATTGGCAATTTAAAAGATTTACTTTGCAGTGTCTGTGTGGGCAGGTATGTCTGTGCATGTTCTTCTCCATCTCTATTTTCCTTGAAGAGGAAATGTTTTAGTTTGGCTCCTAACATTAGACATAGTTTGGCTGTGTGTCTTTTGGACTGCCAAACAATGTCTCTGTCTGTTGGACAAGTGATTGAAGAACACACTGCTTATTGTATCTTAGTCTGTGTCAGACAAGAACAGCAGAAATCAATAGGAGGTACCTGTTTTCTTGGGCAGCCTATTGAACATTCATAAACATGATTTACAAAAGACCAGTCAGCACAACATCTGTATCGTATCTCATCTATCTTTTTTTTACCCAAAAGGGACAATTCTGGAAGCAAGAGGCATCCAGCAACAATCTCAAGTTGTTATTATTCCTCTGTAAAGTTTGTTCACTGAGGTTTAGCAATGTGGTGTGTTTACATACCAAACAGGGTTTGGTATCAGACGAAGACCCAGATTGCTGTGTAAATTCTCCCCAACCCAATCTTTTTCTGCTTATCAGAAACGACAAGAAGAACGTAAATAAATAAAAAATACCAGACGTCTCTTCAGGGAAGCCCCGCTGACCTTATCCCAACTCCCTAATGCAATATAAATACCATAGGTCGGATGGAGGGAATGAGACTGGGAGTATTTGATTGGTGTCCCCAATCCCTGGTTACAAATCAGAATTGGACGGGTGAAGGCAGGTCGCGGTGGTGAGCTGCTGCCTCATTACCTCGCCCGGCAGAGGGACTGTTTGTTGACTGCTGTGCTGATAGGACAGTGCCGGGTGGTTTCCATTAGATGAGGTGTTTGGATAGAACTTTGAACCTTCCTGGAAAGAGAATGTAATGTTTGTTTTCCAACTTTGCAATCACACCAGAGAAAGAAATCAAATTGGATGATGATTAAACTAGCCCTAAAACCAAACCAAACACATGTCAGTTTAGTGTTGGGCTGCTAGATTATGGAAAAAAATATGATTCCAATTATTTTGTTCAATCTTGAAATTACAATTATTTAATCTCATTGACTTTTGGAAAGATGTTGCATTTATTTATCTTAACCCTTGTACGGTATTCGGGTCAAATTGACCCATTTCAAACTTTGTTAAGTTACATTTACATTTTTTCTACCTGAAAATCAACCTTATTTTCTGTGATAAACATGTATTCCTGACTCAATTCAGAAAATTATTCTAGATATGACCACTTATGTTTTTCCAAGATAAGAATGATAACAGTGGATTTTTAACACAAATTATAACCTACTGACAAAAATCCCACTTCCATTTTTAATGTGTGTTAGTTGAGACTGATTGCATTCCCTAACATATGTTATCTCAATTGTTCAGAAAGTGAGATAAAGACAATATTTGTTAATAGATTATGAAGTAAAATTTCAGAATGTTTTTTAAATCCCCAAATAAGTCTTGGGTCAATTTGACCCGAGGAATATGAGAGGGTCCCAAAAGTGAAGACAACACAAGTGTTAGGAAACAGTAAAACCACCTTGAACAGTGACATTTCCGATACAAACTGAAGGATGAGGTCCAAAATCCAGCCAACACAGGGGGAACTTGGGAAATGAATTTTTTTGTGATTGTTAAGAGCCAAAATTGAAATGCAATCAAAATTTGATTAATTGCATATCCCTAGTTTAGTGTTTCACAAAAGCACAACACCTCAATTGAAACACAACCATAGTAGCCATGCTATCAGCTGTGTCAGGCTGTACGTGGGGAACAGAGGTGCTTTGAGCTAAATGCTAACCACAGTGTGTCAGGGTTTCCTGGCTCAGATTGGGCATTTGGGAGGCCTCACTTTGACAAACAAACATGTATATTATGTTTAACCCTCGTGTTGTCTTCCCGTCAAAATTGAAAATCAACACTTTTGTTGATGCATTTTAATCGAGTTTTTCAACTTCTTATATTTTTGTCCCTTTTTTCAACACTTTTGACGCTTTTTCAATGTTTGTCACTGTTTTTGACTAGTTCAAACAGGACCTTTTTCTTATTTTGGTATGCTTGGGAATTTTCCAGGTGTAAAACGAAACCAAACCAAGGGGAAATCTCTCCAAGTTTACAAACTCATCAACTGATTCAGACCAAAGCAACACCCTAAATCATGATTTAATTGTGAATAAGTCAGTGAAAAGACATGACCCAGAAAAACTTTCAATGTAAGATCAGATAACAAGGTTATTTAATATCAACATGCGCAATGCAGAAAGCCATCTTTAAACACTGTCACTCAGCCCTCGCCCTTCTACAAATCTGTTTGGACGGAGATCCCTCTCATCTCAGAGGGGTTTGAAGTAACTGCCCCGCTACAGGCGGCCATAACAGAGACCTGACCCAAAAACAGCAGGGATGAGACCCGAGAAAGCAATTTCCCAACAGCATGCAGAGATTGGGATTTAACATTTGTAACAGGGGCTGGTAGAACTCACCTCATGCTACCACTTTTTAGGATGTGTATCGACCAGCTGTTAGGAATGATAATGACAGAAGAGAAGGTTGTCAACACAGTCACAATAACAATTAAAATGGGACCTCTGTCTTTGTCCAGCAGAGTAGTCCTCCAAATCGTTGTATCCCAGACTTTTTACAGTCTCGTACCCCTTCAGCTTCGTACCCCTACTTACCACCTCCACCACACTCATATATTAGGATTGGGGGAAAAATTGATACTGCATAGTATCGCGATATATTCCATGGCAATACTGTATTGATAAACGGACGCCAATTACTAATCTTTAATTATATAAAATGCACACCGGAGTTTAACTTTTGGGTCGGTTCAATATATGTTGTAGTTGAGTTTTTTAGATAAAGCCGATTTTGACAAAGTTTGCCTTTGGGGATATAATTTAAAGGTTGGAAAAAAGTAATAAATTGCAATATAGCACATAATATTTCAATTTGTTTTAAAACTCAAATTTTTTGTGACATAAGTATTGGACAATATTGTGACGTGGGGCCTCTTGTTGATTCCCACCACTGCATTTGCATATTAACAGGGCACATTATTTAAAACACACTGTGTATCCAGTCTGTCAAGCGGTGCAATATAGTGCTTGATCTGCTGTAGTGCAAACCGTTGCTGTGTGCTGCTGCATTCTGTGATATTCCCGCTGCTTTCACTTCCTGTTCTCCGTCCAGCTGCCACTTGCCTGGATTTGCTTTAATGTATTTATTTAATGTCATTCTCAGTACAAGTACAAAAATCTGAAGGAGGTGTCTAAACCAGAAATTTGTATTTAACGTTTTTTCATAAAAACAAAATAAAGGATGTGAGTCCATCCATCCATCTTCATCCGCTTATCCGGTATCGGGTCTCGGGGGCAGCAGCTCCAGTAGGGGACCCCAAACTTCCCTTTCCCGAGCCACATCAACCAGCTCCGACTGGGGGGTCCCGAGGCGTTCCCAGGCCAGGTTGGAGATATAATCTCTCCACCTAGTCCTGGGTCTTCCCGAGGCCTCCTCCCAGGATGTGAGTGACACTACAATACTGCATATTGTTTAGGGCTGCACGATAAAGGAAAATATGCTGAATTGAAACAATGCTGAATATGGCGTTAATGATATTACCTGTAGTAAATAAAGGGATATCAAAGTGCACTCAGTTCTGCCTTTCTGTTGCATTCACTATTCTTCTAAAATACAATAACATGCCTGTTGAGTTTAAATAGAATTTTAAATTTAATTGAATTGAATATAAAAGTCAGCCCTAACAGAAAGAATGACCATTACTGTACATTTAAAAGTGCAAGTTTCTACTCATGTTTTCTTTCAACAACGCCAAAAGAAACCCAGACGACAACCCTAACCCTAACGGTGCCAAAACCATATATTGTGCAGCCGTAATATTGTTAACTATTCAGTTTGAATGTTCAGTCAGGTCACACAGCCGTTTACAAATCCTTCACACAGTCTCCCTCCGAAACAGAGAATCTCTCAAAGCAGTAAGCTGTCAAACCAAGTCTTTTGGAAATTATACTGTGATGCAACTTTACCTTATCTCAAAGTGAGAGGTTAGAGTTTGATACTGTGACCTAATTTCTTCACCCTTCCACACACACACACACACACACACACATACACAGACACACACACACACACACACACATACACACACACACACACACACACACACACACACACACAAAATACAAATCCTTTTCACCGAGTGCTAAAAGTTGTCTTTGTATGTCTCCTCAACAGATGGAGGCCAACCCGAGCTATTCATCTTCAATGAGCTGTGCGCCCTGAAGGATGAGCCAGGGCCTTGCAAGGCCATTAAGGACCGATACTTCTTCAACGTTGACACGGGTCACTGTGAGCTGTTTGAATACGGAGGCTGCGGGGGTAACGCCAATAATTTCCCGACCATGGACGCATGTGAGGAAACGTGTGTTGTCTCAGGTGAGTCTGACCCTTTGGCTGACACTTAGGACTACATTTAAAAGCTGTTTTACCTTTTAGTTCATCTAAAAATCACATAAACTACATAAACACAACATAAATGGTAAAAGAAGAAAAAAACCTTCATTCATACAGTGTCATCTTAACTAGTTTAAAGATGAAAAGGTGTGTGCATTTGCTTATTACACCTACCCTTTTTACATTCTGTTTTATTTAGATTTTGTTCCCTCAGAATCTTATCAATCTTGCTAAATGTATTATTATTATTATTATTATTATAAGTAGTAGTAATTTCTGTATGTTATATATATGTTAAATACATATTTAAAGACATATTACATGCTGAAGATATTAAACAAAACTGCCATCCAAGGACTCCCCTTGATATTTGGAGAACAATTCTCCACGGTAACAGTGAACATGGACCCCAACATCATTCATACAAAGGAATACAAAAGGAATATTTTTCTAAATCACAGCACACAGGACAAGGATGTATTATAGCTTTGCATTGTTATGTTGTTGTTAGCAAATGATCACATTTGTTTTCAAGGACTGTTGTTCCTCATCAGACTTTATTGCCACCTTGGGCATAAAATCCTATTACAAGTTATTTTGTTGGTATGTGGATAAAATGAAGCCTTGCAAGCACATTAATTCTGAAGAGTTTTCCAAGAGGCATCTGGTTAATGAAAAATATGGGCATATTTAAGAGGGACAGCCAGTATTGTATTATTTATAGGTTCCAGACACTAAATTGAGGCTAGATTGAAGTTGAATTAATTGATTACAACTAATAACGGAGTCTTCAATCTATTGGATTCCCCAATTCTCATGTCTCAGTCAGAAAATGGATTTCTAATATTGTAAAACTGACCAATATAATTTCAAATCCCAAACTCCTAATGTAACAAAACGCCTCATAACAGATGCTAGATGTGGACGACCTTGAGGAAATTAGATCATTTGGCCGTCCGGCCAAAGAGAATGACCTTGTGGTTAATTAAAATTGATGTTGGATTACAACACTGGGTCAGAGCAGTACTGTATGTGTGTGCGTGGGTGAAGAAACCAACCAAGGGTTGATCAACTGTGCCAGAGTAGAGAACTGCTGTCGGTGTTTATCAGAGCCGTGCCCTGAGGCCAGTGGTCAAAGGCTGAGGGTGAGTAACAGCCCGTCCCAACACTTTACAGCTCAACTCAGAACAAATGAGGCTACACTCACTGAGTAGGATTGGGTGTTTCTCTTTTTCTTTCTGTTTGTATTTTTCTTTGAATGTGTGTAGGTTTCAAATATATCATTATACTTTTAAAGAATATTGAGGGAGCTCCAAATGGATTACTCTATTGGCCATAATACATAATACAACACAAAACACGTGTTTGTTTTTATATGGAAGGTATGAAAAAGTCTGACTTTTGTTAAAGTTTGTAACATTTCTATAATGATGCCAACCACTGCAACGTTGTGTCCATCAACAGCCATTTGCCCAGTAGTATTTTACAATAATTTGTTTACTCACTCACTGTAGATTAGTTATTTGCTAAGCCTCGCCTAGCTTAGTTACTGTCGTTATGCACGTCAAGCTTTGAATTCTAGTGTGGCACATATGCAGTTTACAGCAGGTGTCAAAGCAAATGGAACAAAGTGGCCAAAGAGTGGAATTCCAACAGCCGGCCCATCAAGTGATACCCTCTGGCCAATAAAGACCTTCCCCTATAGACTAACATGACCAAAAACAGGTCTGTAAATCAGTGGATACATCTTGTTTTTCATCACAGCCCCCACGAAATGACTTGTTTCACAATCAGAATTTGAATTATTTGGTCTGATAACATTTGGAAAATCTGCAAGAACGGCACAATTAAACTGGAATTAGGCGTCTCCCTCTGGAGCAAGAAACGCTAACACTAGCTACTGTAATCTATTTAAAGATTTTCCTTTTAGCAAAATACTCTATATATAATTCCCTCTGGAAAACAGTGTAGCATATGTCTAGGGCTAGAATAAAAGGAGGGCTACCTGAGAAGCAACATAGATGGAGAAGCTGATAAAGATGTCAAGCTGCACATCAGCAAAGCAAGACATGCCTTTAGAACCTGTATGGCTCTCTCCCCAGCTTCCCAACACCAAAATCAGAATCTTCAATACAAATGTAAAATCTGTCCTTCTATATGGCTGTGAAATATGGAAAACCACCTAATCAATCATCAATAAATCATTAACAACTGTCTCAGACACATACTGAGGATTTGGTGGCCCAACAAGATATCAAATTTAGACCTGCGGAGACATATGAACCAGGAGCAAATCCACATTGAAATCAAATCCAGAGTGAGGATGGATCGGTCATACACTTAGGAAGGATCCGAGGAAAATAGCAAGACAAGCTCTGGACTATAATCCCCAAGGCAAGAGGAAGCTAGGGAGACCTAAATCCAACGGGAGGCAGTCCACGCTTGATGAACTGACCAAGACGGGGACCTCCTGCAAAAGAAGTAAAGACCTCTTTTAGTCTTCTGCAACACAGAATGAATTCATTGATTTTAAAGGGCGAGGCTACCATACGATTGCCAGTAACAGTGTGTAATGCAACGCAAAGTGTAAGCACCTCCCTCACTCCTCCCTCTTGTCTAAAATTGTCACATCCACAACCAGGATGACTGTGCCTGCAACTGCAAACTTGATGACTCATAGGAGATCTCCACCAACCAATGGGTGACGTCACACATTGTTGGCACCTGTTCTACAGCCGTTACAATGGTTGATGATAGAATGAATGGTGTGGAGGGACGGGAAAAAGGCAATTACCTGCCTCTGATTCATAACATGAGGAGTAAGGATAGGTATTAAGAACTGGTACTAAACTGGTACCTATTCCAGACTGGTCAGCACCGCAATATCAATAAGCTCTTGGTTTTTCTGTAATGCCGCCGGGTGCCCATGTACATCATGTAAGTCTACTATGGAAGAATCACAGCACTGGTGTACCTGATTACTTTGATAACCTATGATTGGACAATCATTGTTCTGGGAAGGGAATTAAAGGTTTGATTGCTTTGAACAAAAAAACATTTTGATTTTGATTGAAGGTGACAGGAATCTGCAGTGTCCACATCAACATGCAGGCACCGTACACAAATATGTGGTAATCCCTTCATAACCAATATAATATTTTATTTTATTTATTTTATTATGCAGTTAGATTAGATGGAAGTTTATTAGAAAATAATCATTAGCCATAAACAAAGCAAGCACATTGAGGGTTGCATATGTTCCACATCTGATGTGTGTGCATGTTTGTCAGTATCTGAGTTTGTGCTGCCTGTATGTAGGAAATGGTTTTGTAGTTCAATTAGAGTGAAAACAGATGAAAGAAACTAAAAGTGTTTTCCCCCTCTAAATTCTGGATGGATGAGGGGAGGAGCTATGCCGGCGTTCCCAGGTGTGCATCATCTTACACCCCACTAAAACATCAGGGGTGATCTGCCTGCTAGACATAGATTGGGTTGCATCACTTAGTTACAATTAAAGTGGTGATGGGTGTGTAGTGTCTTCATTTACATCAAACATTTTCATAAAACGCTGATGTGAGTTACTCATACAACTGCCTTTTCTGCAGCAGCTATTAAACAGCAATTAATTGAGTGAAAGATCAATTGATTGTAAAGGAGGCATATATACGAACACACAAACACAAGACATGTTCCTTTTTTGTCAAATGGAAAACATAACCTGACCATCATCATTGCTATGGTGCTACTCTTCACCTTCATGCAGAACACAACTGAATGTCTCAATTAAGTTTAAGCATGTTTTGTGGCCGCTGGCAAGTTTTCTCCTTGTGTGCATAGTTCAGGTAAATGGATACACACACAAAAAATAAGTCCTGGACTACACATCACATTACCATTTGAGGTTTTATAACTGTAAATGTAAGAGCACCTGAGAATGACTGACAGTTGAGGGTATGTTGTTTGTGTCCTTTGCTGCATTGTACAAATTGTTAGTAAGAGCATGGTGAATTGCAGTCTTCACAATCGGGAATACATTGTGTCACTCACCATGCAGCACTTAGCTTTTGTGAGATGTTGGTAAAATATCATAGCACTGCTGCCCTTGAAAAGCAATCCAATCAGCAACAATTAGATCTACCACCCCTGGGAGTTGTATCTATTAACAATAAGTAAGTAAGTTGTTCTGTGCTGGTTTGGTTCAAAGGCACTTCAGGTTGAGTGGAACGATGCTGTTATACGCGTGTGATGACACAAAAAAACCTAGAGAAAGATCCATGTGTGTATAGCATTGTGCACCACATTGATTGCTACTGTATTAGACTGCTATAGTCCATGTGTCCCAGGAAAAACACAAGACTTTCAACCAGGAAACGGGTGTTTGTGACCCAGGAGTAATACTTAAGGGGACCAGTGTTTTAACCCAAAACACAATCTTTTTTTTAAATCTTAACTAGTCGTTTTGGCATCGAAACTTAACTGTCGTGACCACAGTTAAGTGGATGTTTATTTTTTGTCGGCTGAACTCAACTGCAACGGAGAGGACCGTCACCTCGCGCTGCCCTCTACCCATCTAAAAGTCACCTTTTGTTGGCCATAACACTGTAAAAACCGCTAAAGTTGACATGGTTGTCACAAGACCCCCAGCAATTGCCTAATTTCAATGTCATATGAATTGGTGTGCATACGTTTTCATACGATATCATACCTGGGAATGCATTATATCTGTCATATAGCAAGAAAACAACACACCTTTAATACCTAAGCTTGTCTGTTCAATGTGAAATATGCCCTTGCATGAAAGCAATGACACATCGATCAAAGTATTTCGATGGCGTGTTATTCTGTGGTGTGACTAAGTGCTTTCTCCCACTGGCAAGCAATAACCTTCACCTTCTTATTGCATGCCACGGGATGCATAATGCCGTCAGACAAGAGGATCAGGCATGAATTTGCATCCTGCAAGCTTCGCCATATGCAGTAGGTGCCTCCATTTTATGTCCCGTCTCCACACAAACAACTCTGCACTGTAAAGACAAAACCTAGAGGCGTGGTATGTCAGGCTCCACCTGACAGAAAGGTGACTTCAGATAAAATGGCCTGGACAGAAATACAGAGGTGACTGTCGGATCTTTAAGCTGGCCTGAGTACAGTCTTACTCAAGAGTAAGAAGCCTGCTGCTTTTTGATCATAAAGAAAATGACACTGCATTAAACAGATCTATAAAACTGTTTTAAAAGCATTTGTTCCATGGCATTTAAAGGGCACTTTCACAACGGTTTTTATTAGTTCTTGGTTGAACAAAAAAAAAAGCAGGTAAGGTTTGCAGCATGGCATAACACCCAGCGGTGTTTGGCTTTATCTAACATGTGTATCTATTTTTACTGTGCTAGGTGGTGACTTTAGCTCAGTGGCCAAAGTCAACACATTGGAGAGGAAAGAAAGAAACTGTCTACGTTTCTTACTACGTCATAATTCTTGGCAGGTTTTGGCTACTGTTGTACTGTATTGAGTTCACACTGAAGAAGTGTATTTACGAGTCTGTCCTTGTTTTGTTACTGTATTTGAAGTCTCTTTTATTTAGACCTTAGTGGTCCCTAATACTGTATCTGAAGTCTCTTTATATAGACCTTAGTGGTCCCTAATACTGTATCTGAAGTCTCTTTTATATAGACCTTAGTGGTCCCCTAATACTGTATCTGAAGTCTCTTTTATATAGACCTTAGTGGTCCCCTAATACTGTATCTGAAGTCTCTTTTATATAGACCTTAGTGGTCCCTAATTCTGTATCTGAAGTCTGAAATTGAGCCTTGGTACAGAATTACAGGCACTAGAGCCAGTACTACAATGAGCTTTCCTTAGTGTGTGCTGTTTCTAAATCTGCAGCTTTTGAGGGGGGGGGGGTTTCTTCACCAGCTGCAGAGAAAGGGGAGGGAACCTTGCCCCTTATGACCTCACAAGGGGAAGATTCCAGCTCGGCCCAACTGAGCTTTCATTTTCTCAAAGACAGAGCAGGATACCCAGGGCTCGGTTTACACCTATCACCATTTCTAGCCACTGGGGGACCATAGGCAGGCTGGGGGAACTCATATTAATGTTTAAAATCCTCATAAAGGGAAATGTTCATGCCATGGGACCTTTAAACGACAATGTTTTTCCAAAGTCCCATATTGTTATTGCCTGTTGGCGTAAAGTGCCTTAGTTTATAGGATACCTACTGCAAAAACAGTATACTACAAAGATTAGCATGCTAATACACACCATCAGTAAGCAGTTTATGGACACAGCTGTATTTTTTTAAACAACGGACATGACTGAGATGGCTGTAAACAAATGAAGCCATTAGTGAGAATATTAGTTAGCCTTGAGCTCCACTGCAGTCAAATGAAAGTCACACTGATCTTCTCGATCTTCTGGTCTTCTTGGATTATTACGTCTAATGGCTTTGACAATTCATTTAAGATAAAAGTAATTTACAACTGTCTTTTCATTTCCACTAATTGATGATGTTGAATGTTTCTTTATACACAGTAAATGCATGCATTGGGTTCTTACCTCTGTGGTTATCTAACAAGAAGAAGGACTTTCTCTAAAAAGGATTTCATTTAACACCGTACAACATTTGAAAATGTCATCACACTGGTAACTTGCAGAAAGCAGATATCCAGGGCCAATGTATTTTTGCGTCCTGCAATCTCACCCATCCTGCAGAAGGGCTGCTATAATCCAATCAGGGACATTCTAACTCCACAAACAGCACACATTCCAAGAAGTGCTAGTTGGCACGCTCTTATTTAAATGATTGGTTCCAATATTTCTCACTTCATTACATAGCCACGGACAGCTTAACAAGACTGTTCTTGTAAAGGTCACAAACCAATGCAAGGAACATTCCGTCTGGGAAACTTGTTTTTCGACTATATCTGCAATAAGGCTTTTGCTCTCCAGCCCTGATGCTTTACTGAAACCCCAACAAGCCATAAACATTGTGTCCCAAAGTCTCTCTTTGGTCTGCTGTCCTTTTTACAGTTCTGCTTGAAGGGGTCAGAGACACAAACACTGTGTTTCTCTTTGACAGTTGCACTTTTTTGTGTCCTTAGCTCAGGGTTGTGAGCACAGACATTGTTTAAAAAAAACTAAAAAGTTAACAATGGGAAAGGGCAGCACAGATGATGTTGCTTTAGGTGGCAGAACTTTGCAGATTGTGGCTGGATTGGGAAAATGTGAGTCTACTTTGTCACTTACACTTTAACTTAGGTTTATTTAAAATGACATCATCAAGACACAATAGAAAAGAAAACACACTATTACATGTAAAAGTACACACTCACACATGCTAACATGTTATAATGTTACTATGAAAACAAAGGTCAAGGTCAGTAATGTGCCCATTTGTCCGAAGTGTGACATGGATTGGGGTAGCTAACTTACCAACCCTGTTCTCACTCCCAACTTGTATAATACTAATGCTTGGTCAGTGGCCCATACACACCCTTTAGCGTGTGTATGGAACACACCGGGCAGAGCTGCAGCTCGACCGCGGCGCTGTAAAACCGCTTTAGCGAGTAGTATGAAAAACTGACTTTCACTCAGGAGACAGGGGTTTGTGTTCCGTTCTTGTCATTGGTATTCAACCTTGGATTAAAAAGTATCAACAGAGTTTTCCTCGTGGATGTTCAGTGGGAGATTATTCCAGAGAAGGGGAGCTTGGATGGGCAAAGGCTCAACTACAAATGGTTAAGTAACTGGCAAAAAGGTGTAATGGAGGAAATGTGGAAATAAAGCTGGGAAGATATGAAGGAAGACCATTTACAGCCTTTTAATAAGGAGGATTTTTAAACCAGCTCTTGTGTGAACTGGTAGCCAATGCAGAGTCATAAATACCAATGGTATTCAATTAAACTTCTTGGATCTTGTGAGGATTCTGGTAGCTGTGTTCTGGACCAATTGGAAATCTTTTATTGATGCTTCAGGTAGGCCAGAGAAAACAGACAGGCAGACAGAAACATAGATAGATCTTTATTGTTATTGCATCTTAACCCTCTGTCACATTTGTGCCTTTATCCCAGCAGATGTACAGTATGCATATACTCTATCCCTATACCGTTTGTAATTTGCAAACAACAACATCATAACAAAGCATTTAGAAATGTAATAGTTCTTTTTATGGAGATCTGGATAGGCTGATATCGCTGCTGAGATCAGTGTCTTTCTATGCCAGGGGTCTTTTTTAGGCCAAGCACCCCTTAGCTAAAAGAGAGACGGATCAGGGACCCTGAATTACATATATTGTAAAACAATAAGTTACATATAAAACTAGGCCTACAATAATGTGTAGGGCAGCCTAAAGGCTTTATACATGCCATACAATACTAAGCTATTAAAATAATAATTATTGATATATATACATCATATTTGAAGGTTAAACATACATTACGCAGTGAATCCTTAAGCCTAATATGTGTGGCTTGCTATCTTACTTACAGGACAGTAATATAAGGTAAGATAAAACTTAATTGTACATCACACAGAAAAGGTTTTTGTATCGACTGCTCCGAAAGTCAACACCCCTAAGGGTCCCCGACGCCCTATTGAAGATCTCTGTTCTATGGCATTGCATTATGTCTGTCTCCACCCAGTGGAAGCTGTTATTTTTCAAGCCTGAGTAGATATTAAAATTTCTATTCCATTAGTGATCGGGCTTTTTTGTTTTCCCACCGAAGGCCTGGCCAAAAGGGTGTCAGCACTTTTAGAGGTAGAAACAATAAAAAACCTTTCAAAATATGTGTTGATATATTGAAGAAAACTGAAGGAAGAAAATAGGCAAGGGGAAAGCATTGAGCCAGGGAGAGTTAAGGGAGGGATGGGATAAGACAAAGTATAGTCTAGACATTTTAGTGTGCAATATATACATTGTCCTAAAATCTCATCTTTCTAGGTTTGACACAAATATGAAAACAACCAAAAACATGCATTGTTTCATACACAAACCAGGCTCTCCCCCTCACAATTATCTGAGCTTCTTAAATGTTGAAAACTGTTTGGCTGAAATATTGAGTTTCTCCTTGGAGAGCAGCCAAAACTCTCTGCAACGATGGACCATGTGATTCACACCCAGCGCATAAAAGAAAGACAAGCTGACCAATAAAACAAAAATCACCTCTTACCCCTTCCCAGTTTTTGTTTCTGAATTATTCATTAGAAAGTGCTACAGTACCCTTTGACACATCTCGTTGCCAATGCTTTTAAGTCAAAGTCACCTCCTAAAATGTATTTAGAGGTCACAATGATGGCCTTCTAATCATGGTCACCCTTCAGTAGAGTGGTTCAAATACCAGATAACAGATAAACCAGATAGTGAGTGTGTGGCTGGTGTAAGGCGTCCTCTGGCAGGACGTGTTGTCTCAGCAGAGTTCTAATTTAGCCTATAACAAGGCTAATACATTTTGTCAGCTTGTTAATCAGTAAATTACAATCAGCTAATTGTTTGTCTTCATTTTTTGTAAACCCATGATGCATATCTTATAGAAGCTGGTAGATAAAAAGTTACAGCTTAATGCTAAAGTTCGACATTTTTATAAATATGCTTCCCTGTGGAGTACCACGTAGTCTCGCTTGCCAGACCTGTCGTCACAACACTGCAGGGAAAGGTCTGGTGTGGTGTAGTCTTGCATGGCAAAATTATTTTTTTTATCGATTCCATTGTTCTCGTGATAGTTATGAGCGCAAAGTTAAAAAAGTTCAAAGTTCCATTAATTGCACAGCCCTAAGTTTAGATGAGTGATTCTCCAGAAAGTTGAAAGCAGCAATACGGCCAAGCATTCGGCCCGTTTCCAACAGCCACATTTTCAACGGGTGCTGCACAAGTTACTGTAAACATAGTCTATTATTGCCAGGCCTTCCTCCACAGTGCTGCGGAGGAGGGTCTGGTTTATTGGCATTTCTTTAAACTACTGTATTACTATGTCTACACTGCTATGCCCTGCAGTGCCCTGTTACAACCTGCTATGTCCTGCAGTGCCCTGCTACGCCCTTATATGCCTTGCCACCCCATGAACTACTACACCTACTATTTCTAGTAACAATTGCATTTTCTTTATTGTGACTAGAATTGCCACTGTTCATCATAACCCCAACCAGCACCGGCACCACCCGAGGTTTCTCCCTGTCATACTAAATGCTTGCTTGTGGGGGAATTACTGAAATTGTTGGGTCTCTGTAAATTATAGTGTTTGGTCTAGATGTACTCTATCTGTAAAATGTATTGAGATAACTCTTGTTATAATTTGAAACTATGAATAAAATCAAATTGAATTGAATTTTATTGAAAAGGAACCAATCTAAATCGTTTTTGGCGGTGTTAAGCGTCGGACGGAGCCATGGTGCCGCTGCAAAATAGCCTCAGGAAAAGTAGTTTTAGTCATGCAACAGAAAACTCAGATTGGACAGATAGTCTAGCTAGCTGTCTGGATTTACCCTGCAGAGATCTGAGGACCAGGTAACCATAGTCCTCAGATTGGACAGATAGTCTAGCTAGCTGTCTGGATTTACCCTGCAGAGATCTGAGGACCAGGTAACCATAGTCCTCAGATTGGACAGATAGTCTAGCTAGCTGTCTGGATTTACCCTGCAGAGATCTGAGGACCAGGTAACCATAGTCCTCAGATTGGACAGATAGTCTAGCTAGCTGTCTGGATTTACCCTGCAGAGATCTGAGGACCAGGTAACCATAGTCCTCAGATTGGACAGATAGTCTAGCTAGCGATCTGGATTTACCCTGCAGAGATCTGAGGACCAGGTAACCATAGTCCTCAGATTGGACAGATAGTCTAGCTAGCTGTCTGGATTTACACTGCAGAGATCTGAGGACCAGGTAACCATAGTCCTCAGAAATCCACCGGAGGTTAGAACGCCAACACAAAGAAAGCGGATGATAACGGGACAGACACCGGAGCAAGTGGAACGTCGTGGATATAGACTAGGTGTGTAACATACAACCATTACTGTACACTTTCCATGGTGGGATTAGATTAGATAATACTTTATTCATCCCACAGTGGGGAAATTCCCTTATTACAGCAGCAGCGGTTTTCTACAGTAAAAGCAAAAAACAAACAAGAAAAACACACAAACAAACATACACACACTCTACTGTCACGGCTTGTCAGGTTGCACCTGTTTTTGTTGACAATGCCAGGAAATAGTGTTTGAAAGTGAGCCAGTCCACTGAAAGTGATGCATTTCCCACCATGGTTGTGATTGTGTCACAGACTCATATCAAGGATGAGCCTGTCATTGGCTTGTATATTTGTTTTAGGTTTGGTGGCACCTTATTCAGATAAACAGCAGGGTTCCTGACAACCCTGCTGTTCTCCACACTGCAGAAGGCTGTGGTATTCAAAGTTACAGATTTCAGATTAAAGAAAATCTGAATCCAGTTTGTATGACAGAATTGAAGTACAAATAATCTCTCACTTTTACGATCCAAATGCCTCCATATGCCATATGATAACAATCGCCATCAAGTAAATGCAGACAAACAGGAAACAAGAATGCAGAACTGCACATCAACCTTAAACAACTAAAGATGCATAATTGAGATGAACATCAAGCTGTAGCTCAGAGCTGTCCTGATGCCAATACTCCAATAAGACATATACTTTGTATCAAATTAGACCAAGCTAGAAAGAATGTGGCCTTAACTAGACAGTAAACTAAACCTAATTATATAACCTAATTAGACCCCATACACCTAGATGTTGCTGTATGATATAATGAGCTTGACTTTGTATCAAATTAAAACAAAACTAGAAAAAAACATATTTTTAGACAGAAAACGAAAACAGTTATACCCTGATTACATGGAGGCTGATAACATTAGACACCATACAGCTAAATTAAGCTGTAATTAGAAACTTTATATATTGCCATATTAAGCCCCAAATATACTATACTTAGTCACTGTTATACCAAATTACACTCCAATTAGAGGCCAGATATTGGGCATAGCCTTTTATTGTCGTTTGTTGCTTATTATATAAGAGAGAGAGAGATAAAACTACCATTATAGTAATGTAATGTAGCCATGTTGAGTCACCTCTGGTCCTTCATACAGTCCCTCATAGCCTGGGTGCTCTGCAGAGTCCAGTGGTGAATAGCCTTATTAATAGGAAAATATACAGTATATACTGTACTTCATACATGCGTCATCAATGCTCTACTCCTACAACACTTAAAGGGTAACGGTAAAGGGTGTTGTCAGACACTTAGAATATTAATCTGAGCCTGTCAGTGGCAGGCTCAGATTAATATTTGTATTGTGAAGGTAAAAACCAGCTGGACTATTGCCCTATTAACTTACATTGTAGCTTGTTTTGCCGCAACCAACTGCAGCGATCTCGCTTAATACTGGACAAATTTTAAGATTATTGTTCCCATCAGTCAGTTAGAAACAAAAACCTAGGAAAATACGGTCCAGGTTGAAAGAAACGGTAGTTATGCTTCATCAAAGAACATCGAATGCATGTCACTATCCGACCACAGTAACATGAAAGCTGCCGGCACGTTGCATCTTTATTTCCCAGTGACATCCTTATTTATGGGTAATTAGTGGCATATTAGACCAAAATAGTACAATAATTTATCTTATTAGAGTTTATTAGAAGGTGATTTGTAACAAATAACAAAACACTACTGTAGTCTAAACAAAGATCCATCCTATTACTTTTAACTAGTTACTTCTACCATTCATTCATTACTATCAGCTTACTATTGTAACCATTTAACCAATCACCAACATTATTACTTTTAGCTAATGATTTGAACTGTTTAGTCATTTTTCTTAACTAGTTATTTATAGTTATACATTTGAAGTTCTTCATTACATTTAACTTAACTTCTGTTCTCGCTTGTTGACTAATTTTCACACGCTGTTAAGGTGATTACAGTTTACTTATGATGTAGATATTCTTTTAATCAAATTATAATTTGTATTTGTTTTTAAATTAGGTAAGCTACTGTACAATTCTTTGCAAGTATCCCCTGGCAAGTGCAGAAGTCCCCCTGGCTGGGAATCGCTGATACAGTATATGCTGAGTGCTAAGAAGTGATACATGGAGAATGAAAGCTGAGGTAAAGAGATATGACATTTAAAAAAGCAGTAAAGGAAGACTTGACAGAGGTGGTGATGTGGTTCACTGAGACATGAGGAAGCTCTTGCTGGAAGTGTTGACTTTTCAGCTTTCCGAGGAAGGTTGGGTGTGAATCTGAAACCTGACTGGAGTGAGAGGAAATGTCACTGTAAGCGGGGGAGAGAGGTAGGGGGCGAGCTGTGACCGAGGGGCCAGTGATCGTAAAGTGTGTCATTTATTGGATTTCCTGTGCACACACTTTAAGTAACAATACAGTATCTTCCCTCACTATGTGCTTAATTAGGTGTTTTTCTTTTCAAGATTGCATTGGACTACGTTGAACTCTCTTTCTTTTGAAATCAGTCACTGCTCAAGGCCTTGCATCATACATATAGTATAGAAGCAAAAAGCTGTCAATGGCTGACCCTTAAAACTCAATTAAGGAAACACTGTGCACTGGGAGAAAAGAGAAACAAAGAAATTTCACACACACTTCCTATTCATTTATTAAGCAACAGAAGTCTGTGACCCAACAGCCGACTAGAAATAGGCAAAGCAGTAACAGAATCTTGATTCATATATGATCAGAGGTCATTGCATTGTAGACTCCTTGGCTGTGATCGTTTTTGTTTTTTCTCCTGTGGACGGTAGCAGTATTTATGGACAGGATATCAAAGCATAGTTGGGGTGGGGAGGGGTTGCAGTTTGTTGGGCTTGGGATCTCATCGCTGCTTTTTGCAGATAATGGTGATGGCGCAGATGGTCCTGATGGCATCATTGGCCTGCGTCCCTTCAGCACTCACTGCATTAGTGTGCAGCCGAGTGTGAAGCGGCTGGGATGAGGATCAGCACCTCTAAATCTGAGGCCATGGTTCTCAGTAGGAAACCGATGGAGTGCCTTCTTCAGGTAGGGAGTGAGTCCTTACCCCAAGTGAAGGAGTTTAAATATCTTGGGGTCTTGTTCGCAAGTGAGGGGACCATGGAGCGTGAGATTGGTCGGAGAATCGGAGCAGCGGGTGCATTCCGTGTATCGCACCGTTGTGATGAAAAGAGAGCTGAGCCAGAAGGCAAAGCTCTCGATCTACCGGTCAGTGTTTGTTCCTACCCTCACCTATGGTCATGAAGGCTGGGTCATGACCGAAAGAACAAGATCCAGGGTACAAGCGGCCAAAATTGGTTTCCTCAGGAGGGTGGCTGGCGAGACAGGGTGAGAAGCTCAGTCATCCGAGAGGAGCTCGGAGTAGAGCCGCTGCTCCTTCACGTCGTAAGGAGCCAGTTGAGGTGGTTCGGGCATCTGGTAAGGATGCCTCCTGGGCGCCTCCCTAGGGAGGTGGTCCAGGCACGTCCAGCTGGGAGGAGACCTCGGGGAAGACCCAGGACTAGGTGGAGGGATTAATAGGGTCATTTGAAAATGTTTTCCAACAGTTTTTCTCTCCCTCTCTTCCCTAGATGACAAGAACCCATGTCACTTAGGCGAGGCTCCTGGCCCCTGTCGAGGGCTGTTGACGCGCTACTTCTTTGACAGCGACAGTCAGCAGTGCAAGCATTTCTACTACGGCGGCTGCTTTGGCAATGCCAACAATTTCAGGAGCATGGCGGCGTGCCAGGCCAAATGTCAGAACCCAGGTGGGCCAGGTTGAACTTTTGTCCTTTTACAGTGAAGACTGGCAAACACCCAAGCTGTCCAGACAGCCGGGAATTCTATTCAAGACCACTAATAATGTCTGAATGGGTTTTTGTGTTCAGCAGCTGTGAAGGCTCCAAAGATGTTGTCATTTAGTGGAAAATTACAGAGCCCCGGAGGTGACATGGAGAAAAAAAACAAAAAAACATGTACTACTGGGGACAAACACTTTTGCGAGATCTTGACTTGGTTTTGCCAGATCTCAAGTTTAATTTGTGATATTAAGTTTCATTTGCGAGATCTTGCGAATCCAACAAACAATAAGGCTAGTCTTAACTAGTAGCGCTAGCTAGCTTGTAGTGCTAACTAGTAGAGCTAGTTATTATCTAGTTAGTAGCACGACATAATGATTACATCTCCTTGGTTGTGTAAATACATCCATCGTTTATTTTTAAAAGCATTATTAATTAATACACGCCAAAGTGAAGTGATATAATGAACATTGTCATTGACCGAGGCTAACCTTTCGTAGCTAGCACTAGTTTGTGTTGTTGTAGCAACTGGTTGCAACATGGCGTTCATGAGCTTCTCTCTAGTGTCTCTTACAAGTATAGTTTTTACTCTGAATACATCCATGGTATACTTTGCAAACTCATTGTATAAAATATTCACTAACATTAAACATTGTGTTGTTGTTGTCCCTGATTGTTTCATGTTTATCTAAAAAAAACGATGAATGTATTTTAACAACCAAGGAGATGTTGTCTTGCTACTAAGGTTAGCCTGCAGTCATTATCAACAGTCAACGACAATGTTCATTATATCACTTCACTTTGGCATGTATTATTTAGTATATGCATTATATACTGTAGTATTAATATTAATTAGTAATGCTTATCAAAAGCAAGCACTACTAGCTATAAGGTTAGGCTTATTGTTGGGTATGCAATATCTCAAAAATTAAACTCAAGGTATCGCAAAACAAAGTCAAAATCTCACAAAACTGTTTGTCCCCAGTTTTTTTATTTAAAATGTTTTTTTTTCTTCTCCATGTTACCTCTGGGGCTCCGTAGAAAATGGACTGCATTTAAAAAAAGAAAGACATTATTTTAAGGCCTTATATTGTGAGAGCAGACACATCTACACCTCAGACTAACAAGTCAGCTCCACATGAACCAAGATTTATTCGCTTTTTAAATTTAGACAAATGGAAATAATTACTTCTCTTGCCTTCACTTCAAAGCCGTACGCATGATGTGATCTGTACATACTTATGGGTTCAACAGTTGCAGCACAAAAAATGCAAACTCGTTTCAGAGTGGTGACATAATCAAAGCAGTTCCACCTCAGAAAATTAACTTTTTGATGAATTTTAGCTGACCATGAAATCACATTCCACCTTGATTTTGCATTTAAATCGTTTTAAAGTGACCAAAGCACATTCAATTATGGCAGACTTTGGCACGACTTACAAGTCATTTACTGTAGATATTGAAATTGTCAAAGAAAAAGTAACGAGGAAGTCCCTCGACTGTGACCAATTCTGTAGCCAGCCCATGTTGTACTGAAAATCAATTGGAAAAGCTTATTTTATTAATTTCAGATAGAGATAGACTCTGTCCAGTTTCATTAGGAGATTATATAGTTTGCAGACCAACACCCTTTCTAGTTTGATACTAAAGAAATTAAACTTACTTTAATTATGATTGATCGTGCAGGATTTAATAAGATCTGTTCTTAATATAGGCATGCATTCCTTGGATTTATGTTCTGTGGATAGCAGTGGAGACACATCAGTCTCAGATGTGTGTTTTTTTGTCAATACAGCAAAACCCACTAAGGCACCAGACGTCAACACGCTGTCTGCTAGAAAATCCATTGTGCAGCCAACCACGTTAACTGGTAAGATGTACACCACACTCTACTTCAAGTATAAAATGTTAACATTTGTTGTTCTTGTCCAAAAACAAAAAATAACTGCTAAGACATCATTCTTATAACTCAAATCAATCCCTTTCCATGGGATAAATGTCTGTGTGCTCAAGTTAATCCCTCAAACACACAGTAAAATAAATCTTAAATTTGCAATGATGTGCATAGCAGGTTTTATTTTTTTTTTGCTTACACGTAGAATGTGCACTCCAATTATTTTTTTGCAAGAATGGGACATACAATTTTTCTTTCTTTTTCTTTCAGCACGAAATGAAAGGTTTTGCACCACCATGAGAGTCATATCTTTATTTATTTTTTTATCGCACTCTGGGAAAAGAAAGCAATTAAGCATGTTGATTTTTTTTAAACTATTCACTGAATTGACTGATCCCTTGACAAATGTTTGTTTCTCAGGGGAGTTAACTGTAAAAGAAGCTCAGGTGCAAGCAAATGGCACTAATGGAGAGCCAAGAGGTAAGAAAGTATGGATGTTGATGAAATGTCAATGGAACCACACACACGGTTGGTGCATGCATAGCTGGCTTGCTTACAGCTGACGTCTGCACAGTTGCTACATTGGCCGTTTGGGGCAGAAATGGTTCGGTGTCATGATGCGAGGCAAGTGAGCTCCGCGCATAGCGACGGTGGCTTTACAAAATAGTCTCAGAAAAGAACTTTTTGGTGGAACATTTGCACTTGAAAGAAAACTATATTAATTTAAGTTAATTGTTCACACAATACAGTAAGTCATTTGCTTCAGTGTATCACTGTGTGTACTCACCAATCGGTCCCAAAACATTCCGGTTAGAGAGCAACTGCTGTAAACATTTTCTTAGGTAAATCTTTACAATCTTTTACCAAAACTTGTGGCTTGCTATCTCAAAGTTTGTTCTTTCCCAAAGCAATTGAGATAGAGAAACGACACACAAATGGCGTGTTTCCATCACATGGTACCTGCTCAACTTGCCTCAACTCTACTTGCCTTTTTTGGTTTTCCATTATGAAAAAAGTCCCCGGTACCTGCCAACAGGTACTTTTTTTAGTATCACCTCCGTTGATACTATGGCCCGTTGATACGGTCCCAAGCGAGCTAAGTGATACCAAAAGGTGACATGAAAACCTGCAGACTGCTGATTGGTTGGAGAGAATTGTCACTAATCACATCATTGCTAGCGACAGACAATGGGGTCCTGAATAAACTCGCCATTTTGAAATAGCCAAGGGTGTTTTTTTTGCTGCCTCCAGCTTCTTTTCAAACAAAGCCAAGAATCATAAACAACACACCATCGACCTTCTGTGTGCGTCGCATTACGTCACGGTTTGCAAACTGCAAAAAAATAAATCCTGATTGAGACCAACCATTCATCAATCGTCATCCACTTCTCCGGGGTCAGGTCTCGGGGGCAGCAGCTCCAGCAGGGGACCCCAAACTTCCCTTTCCCAAGCCACAGCAACCAGCTTTGACTGGGGGATCCCTCAGGCCACGGTGGAGATATAATCCCTCCTCGTCCTGGGTCTTCCCTTAGGCCTCCTCCCAGCTGGATGTGCCTGGAACACCTCCCAAGGGAGGCGCCCTGTGCTGCGTACATGTACAAAGAATGCCTCCAAAACCCGAATCCAGCACAACCCACTTAATCTGAAAAAATTATGAATTCAGAAAAAAGGGCGTATTCAAATATCCAACTGGAATATGCTGTTCACAAGACCTGTATCAAAGTTGGAATACTGTCATATTCTGAATAATGCAGTGCATTAGTGTGCATGGAAACGTGCTCAGTGTCTTTGTCACATGTTCCTACTTGCTAATTTTCTGTTCTCTGCTGCATGAGAGCACAGGGACACCCTGGCCTGCTTCCCTCAACTCCTTCAAAGAGTTGTAATTTCTAGAATCCAACTCCACTTTTGTCAGAAAATATTGAGAGGGAAATATTCAGAATGAATAAGCCTCAAAAGCACTGTCTCCTTCAATTAATCAATCAATCAATCTATTTCCTTTATTTCTGCGATGCAATCTCCAGCATGTCATCCCAGAGATATCTCTCAAGAACAATGCTGGCACTCTTTAAAGTAGCAGTGCATTATTCAGATCTTGCGTTAAATAGATTTAGAGGATCATAAATGGCAATGGTTCATGTCAGTTATAAATAGCAGGTGACTTTTGTTTTTTTCTACTGAATTTAAATAGGGGCATTTGAATTTCAAAGTCCCTAAAGCTGAGAGAGGAGTATGAAAGGCACACATCTTGAGTATGGTGTCATTCTACCAAGCATTTATTTGCAAGGTGAAACCAAAGACTGACATCTTGTGGTTATACAATGATATATACTTTTAGTTTCAGTGGGAGAAGCTGTAACGTCCACCCCTGTGTCCAAAGAGGAAATAAACAAATCCCAAACTAAGCAGCTCTTGGTAAGGACTTCTAAAACCAAAGCTGTGTTGGAGTTAGCTTTGCAGGACAAAGGCCGCAAATACTGTACAAAATACTACTACTACTGTTACAGCTATTTATTTACATCCAGCACTAATAGAGAATATGTTTGCTTTTGACGCTCTCTCTATTGGGAAGTTTTGTATTTGCTGAATTCTAAATGGTTTGCAATGAAATGAAAATCACCACCTTTGGATTTAAGCATTTTGGGGATTTGTGCAGTTTGACTAAATGCAACACTATGATTGTTGGTATATATTATACATATTTTATCCCATACAGACTAAAAACCCGAAATAATATGGCAAAAATTGAGAAAACTATTGTCTTTTGAAATTACAATTATTTAACATGCATTGACTTTTGGAAAGATGTATTAATTTATTGACCTTGCGAAACAGGAAAACGGTTAAAACAACAGCTTGGAATGGGAAACTTGCCTTCATACTTTCCCCATGGAACTTTTTAAATCCCCCTTCAGAACACAAGACAAGATAAGAGTTTACTTGCAAAGCGTGATGTGCAAAAAAATCGTTTTTCTCAAATATATGGTTTTCATGATTGTCACGATCAAAATTTAGAATCACTGCTAGTTCTAGTTCTATGTTGGCCAACAAATAAGGGCCATTTTTTGTGGTTGATCAGTGTGTGTATGTTTCCCTGCTAGTTATTTAGGGTTCTGCTTAGAATTGGGTTCAAATGCAACGGCTGGGTTAGGATTAGGCTAGGGTTACATAAGGGTTGGGGTTAAGGGTAGCAGTACAAGGAGCACGGGCATAAGAGGACCATAAGTGTAGTAGGATACTTATTATGTTCTAAACCCATGGACAGAGCTATAGCATGTTGTTTGAATCATGTGTGTTAATGTAGACATGATTATTACGGCTACATTACACACAGACAAACCTTGTTTTTCACATCTGCTGACAGCTGTCTGCTCTGAGCGTCTCTCTCTCTCTCTCTCTCACAAAACGCTTCAGTGAAAAAAGTGTTCATCATCTGGTCATTATGCTATGATAAAATTACGCTAGGGGCACACTCTCATACACATCAAATATTATAAGAACAGTTGCTTTCTGGATGGGGGGGGGGGTGTTCTCAGAATCCTACCGCCGCCACTGGATGTTTGAGACGTGATATTAAATGTTTGAGGCTAACATATTCTAACTCAACTACTCTAACTGTTCTAATTGACCCCAATTGACCACTACAGATAAAGTAATAGTGATTAAATAGTATGCCTTTGAAGTTGAAGTGTTTGCCTATGCAAATCTAAATGTCCTTCAGTGGGAAAGAGCCCTCATGGTTGCAAGCGCTCCTGCATGTCTCACCATGAAGAATGCTAGACAATAAATCAAAGAGCATAGCTTACATGACCCTGAGGGAAGCCATGAGAACATCTCTCACTTTTTTAAATGTGTCCGGTGAAGTCTGAGCGCCTTCAGACACTGGACACAATCTATTCTTAAAGTCCGACTGAAGATTAATGTGCCAGGATATGAACCCATGTGGAGTTAAAAGCTAACATGATGTTAAAGCAACACTAGGGAACATTGTCCAGTTCATTCAAACTACGGATCCACTACCAAATCTGGCAAAATTGCATAATGTAATGTAATGGACATCTTCACGTTCAACCTGTAGGGGGGACCAAAGCAGGCAAAGATCTCTGGTGTTGCTTTAAAGGTCCCATGACATGGGACGTCTTTGGATGCTTTTATATAGACCTTAGTGGTCCCATAATTGTGTATCTAAAGTCTTTTGTATATACCTTAGTGGTCTCCTAATACTGTATCTGAAGTCTCTTTTATATAGACCTTAGTGGTCCCTAATACTGTATCTGAAGTCTCTTTTATATAGACCTTAGTGGTCCCTAATACTGTATCTGAAGTCTCTTTTATATAGACCTTAGTGGTCCCTAATACTGTATCTGAAGTCTCTTTTATATAGACCTTAGTGGTCCCTACTGTGTCTGAAGTCTCTTTATATAGACCTTAGTGGTCTCCTAATACTGTATCTGAAGTCTCTTTTATATAGACCTTAGTGGTCCCCTAATATTGTTTATGAAGTCTCTTTCCCAAAATTCCGCCTTAGGGCAGAATTAAAGCCACTAAAGCCAGTCCTACAATGAGCTTTCCTTAGTATGTGCCAGTTCCGAGTCTGTAGCTTTTGAGGGGGTGGGGGGGACCCATGACGTTGCTCTCTCCTCTCCGGGGAATCATCACCTTATTGTGGTGGAGAGGTTTGTGTGTCCCTATGAACCTGAAGGCTGTGTTGTCTGGAGCTTTGTGCTCCTGGTAGGGTATCCCATGGCAAAGTGGTCTCAGGTGAGGGGCCAGACAAAGAATGGTTCAAAAACCCTATGAATAATCGAGGTAGAGAGGGAGTGACCCTGCCCAGAGGAAGCCTGGGGCCCCCTTCTGGAGCCACGCCCAGACGGAGGGCTCTTCAGCGAGCGCCTGGTGGCCGGGTTTGCCAAGGAGTCCGGTTGGGCACAGCCCGAAGAAGCTACGTGGCACCCTTATCTCCATCCCATGGGCCCACCACCTGTGGGAGGAACTGGTGGGGTCTGGTGCGCTGCCACATGGCTTTCGATCTACCGGTCAGTGTTTGTTCCTACCCTCACCTATGGTCATGAAGGCTGGGTCATGACCAAAAGAACAAGATCCAGGTTACAAGCGGCCAAAATGGGTTTCCTCGGGAGGGGGGGCTGGCGTCTCCCTTAGAGATAGGGTGAGAAGCTCAGTCATCCGAGAGGAGCTCGGAGTAGAGCCGCTGCTCCTTCACGTCGAAAGGAGCCTGTTGAGGTGGTTTGGGCATCTGGTAAGGATGCCTCCTGGGCGCCTCCCTAGGGAGGTGGTCCAGACACGTCCAGCTGGGAGGAGGCCTCGGTGAAGACCCAGGACTAGGTGGAGAGATTATATCTCCAACCTGGCCTGGGAATGCCTCGGGATCCCCCAGTCGGAACTGGTTAATGTGGCTTGGGAAAGGGAAGTTTGGGGTCCCCTGCTGGAGCTGCTGTCCCCGCGACCCGATACCGGATAAGCGGATGAAGATGGATGGATGGACGTCTCTCTCTCTCTCATGAGTGATCCAAATTCTCTGGGCGGTTAAAGCAGAGAAAGGGGAGGTAACCTTGCCCCTTATGACCTCATAAGGAGCAAGACTCCAGATCGGCCCATCTGAGCTTTCATTTTCTCAAAGGCAGAGCAGGATACCCAGGCTCAGTTTACACCTATCACCATTTCTAACCACTGGGGGACCATAGGCAAGCTGGGAGAACTCATTACCGTTAAAAAACCTAATGAAGTGACATTTTCATGCCATGGGACCTTTAAAGAAAAAGCAAACAGGCATCATTTTTCTTCAGCTGCTTCAGAACCATGACATCCTCATGTATCTTCGAATCCATCGGGAATGGATTCAAGTGATCCAACTACATGACACAACTTTTAAAAGGACGATATGGCCATATATATTAGAGTAGATAAGTTGTCTACTCTTAAATTAATTGCCAAATATTTTGATCATCAATTAATTGGTTTGAGTCAAGATTCTTTGATTCCATCTTGTTAAATGTAAATATTTTCTAGTCTCTTCTCTCCTCTGTGACAGTAAGCTGAATATCTTTGAATTGTGGACAAAGCAAGACATTTGGGTGCATGGGCATGTTGGGCATTGGGAAAAATCTGATCAACATTTGTTTTTACCTTTTTCTGACGTTTTATAGACCAAACAACTAATCCATTAATCAAGAAAACAATCAACAATGGAAGTAATTGTTAGTTGCTGCCCTAATACATATCAGTATTGGTTCTGAGTGCCAATTTGAAGCTGATATTTTCGGCCTCTTACTTCTTATTGACAGATGTCAAGCCTACGGAGCTGTGCTTCAGTCCCGTGGAGAGGGGAACATGTCATGGGGCGGAGAAGAGGTTTGCATACAACCCTAAGACCAAGAGATGCCTGATGTTTCAGTACAGCGGCTGCGGTGGAAACGACAACAACTTCACACACAGGAAAGACTGTTTTCAGAAGTGCATTCGAGGCAGAAAGGGTATGATTATTCTAGTCATCATTTTCAAATAATATATATATATATATATATATATATATATATATATATATATATATATAATAATATATATAAAAATAATAATAATTTTGAATGCTAACTTTTTTGGCTACCAGCCACTGTGGCAGGTGGGTTTTAAAGTCCACTGGCCACACAGCTTTTTTACCAGCCACTTTATTTTGGCCTCTCCTCTCCTGATCTACAAGCAATGTTCTTTAACTTGTTAAGAATACATTTCAGTGCTGGCAAGTTATTGACAAAATCCATATAATAAATTACTCTTAGAAAGTATATTTATTATTTCCACCGTAACAGACAGTTATTATACTTACTAGACTACTTTCATCTGACAGCTTTAGTTACTAGTTACTTTAGTTACTCCACTACATTCATCTGACAGCTTTAGTTACTAGTTACTTTAGTTACTCCACTACATTCATCTGACAGCTTTAGTTACTAGTTACTTTACACATTTTTGCAGAAAAGCACATGTACTATATAAGATAGTATTTTTATTGTAAAGGAAAGTACAATATAATAGCCTACAAGTCCAACTGAAATGATTAGACCATTAAACACTTAGTAGTAATTTACTAACACTTAGTAAAATTACTTTTAATAATGAAAGTACATTTTCCTGATGATACTTACATACATTTACTTAGGTGACATTTTCAATGCAAGAATTTTACTTACTAAGTATTTTTACAGTTTGTTATAAGTAGCTTTACTTAAGCAAAAGCAGTGGACACTTCTTCCACAGCTGGTTGCTTGTTTCAGTCAGCCTATACATGTGCTGCCATGTTTTTGAGCTCAAATCCAAGGAGATGGCTGACTTGGGTTGAAATGTAAAAGAACAACAGTAGCAGTAAACAAGTGTTTCTTTCAGGCCTTGATTGTAGGAAGCACATGTAACGGCCATCACGTTTTATCTGTAGGTTCCTCATTGTGAGATAGAAATATTCAGTGGAAAATCATGCAGTTAACATGATGTCACTTGGTTGCTGTTGCAGCTCATGGGACAAGGACGATCCGAATAAGGAGGAAAAACATCAACAACATTGTTAATCGCTCAGCGTGAACGCCTTGCTCTGCTTTACATCCTGCACTACTGTGGAGCCATCTGTATTTATGTTCATATGTTATGTTTAGCTATACTCATATCTATTGTTTTGCAGTGTACCGTGTACCTTATTTTTGTAGTGACTGAATGCAATCATCATCATTATTCACATTATTTCAATATCTCATTGACAAAAAATGTGTATTACATCCGCTCTCGACACTCTGCATATCTTATATATATACGCTTTTGTGTAAACAAAATATTGTGTCTTTTTAATTTTTACAGATTCATGGCTCTGTTGTCATCACACTGATATAAACCTTTCACTGTAACATTTATAGGAAACACCGAAGTTGCAGCCATATTTGCCCTGTAGATTTACTGTGTCCAATCATGTTCTTTGATTCTGATTCAGCTACATTTCCGATTATCAATTAGGTTAGGGAGATTTCAGTTACAATACCAATTTAGCTGGGATATAAAACAGATTCTGGGAGAACGTCTGTCGCAAACTGTACAAGAAAGAAGCAAACCAAATGTTTTTTTTTTATATAATGCACCAGGTTAAGAATTGAGCCCCAAAATGTTTGTGGTGGGTTATACATCCATGGTGAAAAAGGTGTACATTAAAAGATGGATTTCTGGAGCGACCTCTGGCTGACCCAGTGGGAGCCTGCGCCCCATGTAAGCTGAGTCCTTTGCAGCGGCCCGGGTTTGGATCCGCCCTCTGGCCCTTTGCTGCGTGTCCTCCCCCATCTCTCTCCCACCTTTTGTGTCTGTCAGTCACTATCAAATGGGAGGACAAACCCCAAAAAATAATCTTAAAATATATAAATAAAAATGGATTTCTGGATTTTATTAACCCGTATCAGATCACTCAAGCAAAAATGTTACTTTCAATTAGAGAACCAATGGTCTTATCTCAGCCCTAGTCTCCACTGTAGCTTTTCTACAAGGGTTTTGGTATAGCTCCACTATTGTTTGTCAATGTGAAGAAGTACATTAGCAGATTAAACTGGGGGGCAATCCTTAATCTAGGATCAACCACAGCGATATATGGAATATTATCAAGCAAACACATTCATCAAGAGTCCTCACACCTATAAATCAATGTCAACAAGGCAATGGACGCTTTATTTTTTTGGTGGATTAAACATGAACTTTTTTAATCAATATTATGTAGTTGTGTAAATCATTGTTGCACTCCTGCAGGTGTTGTTGGTAATGAAAAACAGAAGGGGGCAGTGTTGTGTAAAGGAAGTTTTGGTGGGTGCTGTTGGCTGCACTGTGTTCCCTTTACTGTCTCCTGTTATTATGGTTTTAATAAATTACACTGGAAGAGTTTATATAATTAACTTCAACAAACGTCTTCTCTTTCCTCAGATTTCATGTTGTATTCCCCATCAGTCTTTTTGTATGTAGGCCGAGCAAACACACCATGTTTCACAGTAAAAACAAAAAGCAAGTAAACAACAGACATCTCTTACTTCTCATAGGCCTAAGAAAGCTTTTTTTTTAATATCACGTGAGAAAAACATTTTATGAAAACATTTGTATGGCTTCAAGAACTGAACAATTCAAATTCTGAGGAAAACTATGTAATGTAATGGGTTTTTGTTTAATAACGTGTTTTAAAAATAAAGATTCTGCAATACTTTTGTATCCTTTTTTCAAACAATACCTTAAAAGTAATTTTAAGTCGGCCTCTCTCCAGGGCTGAAGTTACCAGAGAGGACATATCCTGTGTCTTTTTCCCCCGACAATTTGGGGGGTTAACCACGTTCTACAATTAACACTTGGTCTACATTTTATAGGCTGATGTCAAAATATTGTTTAGGCCTGAGTGTGACCAATAAATATAGCTAAATGTAAAAAGTACATGATTCAGAGAAGGCAGTGGAGTAGAAGCGCTGCTGGGTCACCTGCAGGTGCTCTTTGGATACTCCAGGTATTCTGGGATTTGAATCTGGTCACACACACACACACACACACACACACACACACACACACAACAGTGTGCCTTGGATTGTTTTTGAAGGAGACTTCCATTTGAGACAATTAACTCCAGCAAAGTCTTCTTTCCTCAGAGTTCATTTAATAAACGGCGCTACACGTCTAAACGCTATCACTCGTATGATGTCACCAGATGCTTATTAAACCTGATGGAATATTGATAATCGACTCCACCCTGTGGTTTTCACAGCCAATAGATTTGACCTCTAATCAACCAATCAGAAAGAAGGTCAGTCAACTCTAATCGAGCACGGATCTCTTTTGCAGCTTGTTTGAGTAGCAAAAAAAAAAGCACAACTTTGTAGTATGTTATTAATGGTGTTGCCGGACATCAGTAGGCACTGGCTGCTCATACTCTATGTAATTAATCAATCTGGATTAAATGTAATAAAAAGTGGTGCAGCGCTATTTTCATTATTAGCTGCTTAAATTTCATAAGTGCTGTCAATCTAAGAACCTAATGGCATCACTTTTGCCTTTTATGGTATGTTAAAAGAGATACTCTCCTTCTACAACCTCTTCTTTTTCTGCCCATTCTTGTACACCCTCTTCTTCTACATTTACTTGTTCTCCTCGTCTTGGCCTTGTTCATCATTTTCTCCTTCATCTTCTCTATCTTCTCCTTTGTTGTCGTCATCGCAGCAGCAGTTTTTTTCTCCACCGCGGTCATGTCTTGGTCCTCTACTGATGCACACACTCGTTGATGGTCGTGGTCGTTGTTGCGGTCCTCTTGTGCTTTTTCTTCCGTGGTGACGGTGGCTGCAAAAGCAGACGTGTAGGAGCTGGCAAGAATCCGATGCAGCTTCAATTCTAGAGTCAAACGATGGGCCATGCTGTCTGCTGAACCAAGCAGTGTAAAAAGTGTAACGGTCCAAAATGACCTAAAATGATGACAAGAAGAAGACAAATGTGTCTACAGTGTATACTTTTGTGTGTGTGTGCGTGTTAAAAATGTTTAGTAGAGCGAGGTTGAGCCTTTGGGGTTAAAAGGTTGGGTCTCTGGGACCCTGGAGGAAAAGACGATGGCTAGTGTGATACATGCTCGAGTGCAGGTTGGGTCTCTGGGACACCTGAGGACGAGGCTACGGTAGCAGAAAACACAACTGGATACAGGATGGGTCTCTGGGACCCAGGTGGACAAGATGATAGCTAGTTGGATACGCGCTTGAGTATAGGATGGGTCTCTGGGACCCCTGATGCCAAGGCCTTCGACAGTTCACATGAAATGACATCCCATAGTAGGCCAGGGTCACCGGGGACCAGACGGGTCAGGTCAATACAAAAGCCAAACTGCACGGGTCTCTGGGACCCGAAGGACTACAAGGGTTAAACATATGGTAACTGCTAATGTGGATCTGGAAATAGACAAACTATGTATTTTTATTTTCATCTTCAATACTGGTTTGGGTTGTTTTGTCACTCTTGTTGGTTAAAATATGCTTTTCTCTTTCCCTCCAGGCAGCTCCACACCAACCAACACCCTCCTCCTCCTCTCTCTGGTTGTCTCAGACCTTCTGGTGGGCCTTGATCTGATGCCGTTCTTCCAAAATCTTCCGTTAGAAAAACATCCTGCTGTTTTCTTGGTGACTTCTTGTGTGCTTCCTACTGTATATTCTTCTTTCAGTCAACATTCCCTCAGCCTCAATAGGTGACATGGTGCTCATATCAGTTGACAGTTATGTGGCTATTTGTGACCCTCTGCGTTACAAAACTAAAGTCACTACAAGAAGGTTTAAGTTCTGTGTTGACTCTGTTCGGTTTCCTACAGCCTTCTTTGTTTCCAACTCAAACAGACTCAAATCTTGTTATGGAGTATGTTTGATGGACAGTAATGGCTTCTCACTGCTTGTTGATCTTTTTGTTACCTTTCTTGTTCCAGTTTCTGTCATCGTCATACAGGTCTGTATCTGATAATATTTGCCGTGGCTGTGTAGAATAGAATAATAGAATAGAATGCCTTTATTGTCATTATACACAAGTACACAGTACCTGTGCAATGAGATTGAAGCAATCCCTTTACAGTGTTGACACAAAATATAAGATAAGAATATAAAATATCAAAAGTCAAAAATTTAAAAAATTTAAAATGTAGGTAGTGCATAGAAATAAAGAGGGGGGGGGGGGGTTGTGCAGTCCGGATTGTGTGAAAGGAGATAAGTTTAAACAAATAAATAAATATTGCACTGTAAGGAAATGGTTAAGTACTAAATAATAAATAAATATATAAATAAATATTGCACAGTGTGTCAGTGCCGTGCCATGCGCTCTCACATTACAGCGCTAATGTGTTTCTGGCCGTTATAACTCTGTTACTGTTTTACTTTGACCCTTTTTACCCATTCTGTTCTGTGTGATCTACCATGGTTTAGAAAGGCAGTTAAACTCATAGTTACTCTTCAGGTACTGCAGCCTGGCTCCTGTGAGACCAGCATGCTGTAGAGAGGCTGTGGAGGGACTGAGATCAGACTCGGTCTAAGGACAACAATGCTGTTCAGTGAGCAAGTTATCAAATACAGAAAGTGAAGAGTTTAGTGTCATCCATATTTGAGTACTGTATCACATTTCTTGTCACGCTGACACAGGTTTTAAGCAATATAAAGTCTTTTTGGCAAAGAAATATAACAAATGATTATTTGAAAAGACAAAATTACTTACAGTTAATAAAATAATTGCAACTACATGTCCAGGGAAACATGTACAGTGTAATCATAGGACAGCAAAAATCTAGTATGGAATCTGACGGGTCGTAATTTATATCAGATTTGATGTCATTCATTCTATTTAACATAGCATGGTGATCTGCTGTAAAGTACCATGAAATATAATAAATTAAACTCATTCATAATGTAACACAAGATTATTTTTTTTTACACAGTGATGTGATTTGGACTGAACAACAAGAGACATGGTGAAAACTACAATGACAGTCAAAGCTATCAAAAGGTTGGGGGGGGGGGCGGTGAGAGGAGCAGCAACAGATATGTAATTGCAGATTATCTTGTGTTATCTTGTATTATATTAAGCCTTTATAAATTACAAACGCCCAAGGACCTCATCGTCATTAAAAGAGAAAAAGACTAATTTGTCAGCAGGGCAACTTTGATCAGTGTAAGAGACAGAACCAGATAACCTACTTTTTTGGTTTTCCATTACAAAAAAAGTCCCTGGGACCTGCTACTGGGTACTTTTTGAGTACTACCTCAGTCGAGGTTCCAAGCGAGCTTAGGCGATACCAAAAGGTGACGTGGAAACCTGCAGATTACTGATTGGTCGGAGAGAATCGTCACTAATCACTGCGTCATCAGCAAACAAGACTGCGGAGTGTGTATCTGAAAAAACGCGCCATTTTTAAAAAACAATCTAGCCAGGCACTGACAGAATATCTACTCTCTGCACTATTCTCACTTTTCAACTATTTATTCACCATGGAAAGCCGCAAAACAACGCCACGGTCAACCGAGGAGGTGAAGACGTTTTTGTTTCTGGTTGCGGATGAATGGATCCAGCACGAGCTAGATGAGGCGACACGAGTGAGAACGTCTACAGACAGGTCTCTGAACTGATGTCCTCACATGGCTACAACCACACTTTCCAGCAGTGCAGGGAGAAGCTGAAAAAGCTCAAAAGCGACTATCGTGCCATCAAGGACCACAACGGCCGTAGTGGTTCAAACAGAAAAAAATTGGAAGTGGTTTGACCAAATGGACGCAGTTTATGGACAAAGACCGTCGAGCAATGGGAGGGAGTGCAGACTCGACCCGGCCAGGACTCTGATGGAGTCCATGATGGAAGATGGTAAGTGTTTTTAACTTTAACATCTGTAGGCACACTGATTGAATGTTTTGTTGAAGTTAGCGAGATATTGTTAAGCTCACTGGCCGTGTTCCAATGGTCCCTAATTCTCACAAAATGCATTTTAGAGCTATGAAGATGCCTTTAGACAACATTCTGTGAAGTCATGCAGCTCTTTCATTCATTTAAATAGGGCCACTCTGTTGAGGCTGCAGGGCTTTGTTATATAAAAAGCAGTGGTTCAACTTTTGCTGGCAGGTAATGTGACATCATCCAGAAATGTGTCAAGTTTGTAAATAGGGTCAGGAAAGGAGGGGTTTATTGTCAGAGAGAAACTAGGACAAGGCTTAGGCATGGAAAGATGATGGAAAAGTATTTGATTGTTAAGGTGTCTTATTAGCCTGGTCATCTGAGTGTGATTGCTGCATTCAAACACCCCAAACGAACCACACCAAGGGGGAAATCCAACCCTAGTGTGATTCAACCAAACTAAATGAGGAAAGTGTTAAAGCCTGTGCCGTTCAACAATTATTGTTTAGTGAAGAGCTACCTTATCTGCACACTTAAACTGACACAGTTACTCATGAAATGCTCTGCTGACTTGCCAGGAGATGTAGCTGTTGACCTGCCATCTTTTCAGAATATGGCACTCTTATGCTTCGTGAACTTACTTCCTGCACCTTCGGATGCGCTCCGGCCGCTCTACAACCCAAACTCTCTTTACCTGCTAAATCATCTACTATATTGACCAGCTAGTTTCTAACTTCATCTATTTGCTGCTGAGTTTTTAGAGACAACTAAAAAAGGACACTGATGATACTGTGAGAGTGAACAAAACATGAACATTTTGGGCCTTAAAACCCCCAAAAAACAGTGAGTCAAAAACACTCTAGATATAAGAGGAGATAATTCTCTGTGGCTTTGGGACTGGCAGCGACCGCTCTCACATTACATATGCTAGTTGAATCCCTTTTTGTTATTAAAGATCTAGACAATTTTGATAAATTAAATGATTGTTCTCATGTCAGACACAATATCAACTGAAAAAACAGTCCTGTTCAGTAATTACATCACATGTTGATGGGTTCATGCTGATGCTTGTTTGTCTTCACACCTCTGATTGCAGACACCTCATTGGTTGAGATGTCATCATCTGACTAACCCATACAGGTGTGAACAAACTTCCTGTCCAGAGGGGATCAGCACAGCGTCTTTAGGAGCCACTAATGGGCTGTAAGACATTGTTAACAGAGAGGCAGATTAAATCTCCCGGGACCTGACTGTTTGTGTCTGACGATGCACACTATACACAACAAAGTAAATGGTCATTTAGCCCATCAGTCCCTGATCTATTGGGAGATGAGTTTGGATCAGTTTTAGTTCTCCTCATTAAGACACCATGCTGTAGCATTCACATGAACTTTGGCTCTTTAAACTTGCTGAAGACTACATTGTTTAATGTAGTTTTTCTTTTCAGTACCATATGGTTGTTAGCAGGGCCTGAAGTTAACTTTTTTGGCCACACAGGCTTTTTACCAGCCGATGTTTTGCAAAGGATGCACAAGCATCGTTCTGGAACTTGTTAAGAATACACATTTAAGTGTTGTCACATTATTATGATTAACTGCTGTCGTAAATCAGCCACAACATTGTCGCTAACTGTCCTGTTTGGTGTTGAAAACAAGTTCTTTCACTTTTCTTTGACTGATCCTCATCTTTCTGTCAGTTGATTGTTTGAGCCGGCCTCTTCACCCCAAAGATGTGCCCCCACCTATTTTAGCTCATTTCTAGGAAATGACAGACTTGGTTACAATGTGAAAAGAACAACAGTAAGTGGCAAAAAACAACTGAATCACTCAATTCTCATTGGCTACCAGCCAACGTTGTAGATTGACAGTTTTACCCGCAAATTGCAAAGTTCACCTCCATTCGGCGCGTGGGAGGGTGTGGATTTCAGGCCCTGGTTGTAAGTTTGAGGGGTATCATTGTGGTTGTTAGCTTGTATTTTATGTTTGGTGTTTCTCAAATTAGGCTCCACTTTGACCCTTAGGCGGTCTCAGCACTTCCTACGTTGCTCTGTGGTTTGGCCATCTGTTCCTGCACAAACATTAAAGGAACACGCCAACTTATTGGGACTTTAGCTAATTCACCGTTACCCCAAAGTTAGACAAGTCCATACATACCCTTCTCATCTCTGTGCTGCTGTAACTCTGTCTGGTGCCCCCAGCATTAGCTTAGCCTAGCACAGATCCTGCAGGTAACTGGTTCCAACTAGCCTATTGCTCCCAATAAGTGACAAAATAACGCCTTTCTGAGAATATAGTTCCCAGTTAGTATGCGGTTAGAAAATGGCTTTGTGTCATGTGACCTTGTTATTTGTACATGTAAATAGGAACATGTTGGCGTTATTTTGTCACTTATTGGAAGCAGTAGCTAGTTGGAACTGGTTATCTGCAGCACAATACTCTGGTAAAAGTAGAAGTACTGATTTAACTTCTTTACTCAAGTTAAAGTAACAAAGTACAAGCGTGGGAATTTACTTAAAGTATAAAAGTAAAAGTAGCCATGAGAATGACAACGCTACCTGGGCCAGACAGATGTTACTAGAGAGACGCTGAGGAACTACATTGGACATGGAGAAAAAGCTCTTTATTCTTTATTCTTTATATGGCATTGGCTACATTTTAAATGGATGTCTGCCAATAGGCCTAAAACATGTATAAAACATATATAAAACATATACAAATAATATAGTCTTTTTATTGTGACAGAGACTGGGACTCCAGGTTCATAAGATTCTGACTTAGCAGCAAGATATGAATTCAATTGTGATTCTGTGAGAAGTCTGTGTATATTCTCATCCAATTAGATTCAATTTGGTATTAAACTTTATTAAATTTGTTAGTGAGGACTAGATTAGGACTTGATTTAAAGCTGGTTCTGGTTTCCAACTTGGCCCCAGTTGTGTCTGCTAAAACATGGACGGAGACAACTTCTCTCTATTGATGCTTTATTAAATCAAGCATCAGTATAAACATGGGCGTGGGTAGCTCTGCTATGGCTGTGTGTATGTGTGTGTGTGTGTGTGTGTGTGCGTGTGCGTGTGCGTGTGTGTGTGTGGTAATAAAAGAAATAAATAACATTGTAAAAGCTACCATATACAATGCATAGGAATCATATGTAATAATGAATAATACCAATAAACCCACTATTAATTCCATTATCTTAATGCAGTGTAACTGTAGCATGTAAATAATGCACCTAAAATACAAACGGGAACGAAGACATTCAACAATCTCCATTATGAACCGCTCGCGGTGTGAGGCGCTTGTTTACACTACTCTCCGACATGCACTCACAATCACACCTGATAGACGACTTCTTGTACAAAACTAAAGTAACGAGCCAGTTTTGTAAAATATGAGGAGTAGAAAGTATCAATATTCAAGTTGAAATGTAAGGAGTAAAAGTAAAAAGTCGCCAAAAAATAAATAGTAAAGTAAAATATCTGAAAAATCTACTTGAGTACAGTAACAAAGTATTTGTACTTCCCATCTCTACTGCACATCTATATAATCTCTATCATTGATTCCCTTTCATTTTGTTCTGCAGACAGACACAGCTCATCCAAAAAGTCCAAATGTTGTCAGAACGTTCTGTGATACCAGAGGAGTTTCTGGTGTGTTGGGTTCTTATTCATCTGTTTTCCTTCATTATATAATCAGTAAGCATTAAAAAATAAAGACATGTTGTCACAAACAGTGTCTGGCAGTGACTTACTGACTCTTGTTTTCTCTAAAAGGGCAAATAATTCTATATTTGTGAATAATATTCACGTACAGTGTATTGGACATTGGTTTATAGGCAGGCCAGAGCTCATTGGCCTAATGCAGGTCTGAACGAAGACTCTACCACATACTTAAAGTACCAAAAGTAGCCGTAAAGACACTCACTGTAGAGAATAATCCATGTCAGAATTATGTTATTGTATTAAAGGAATACTTACCTCAGTGGCGTAGGCAGAAACTGGATTTCGGGTGGTCACTAAAAAAGTGGATGGACCATCTTTTCCTATGAAAGAAATGACAAAAATTAGGAGTACAACATACAAACTGAAAAAACAGCAAGAATGTGACTTTCCAACACTGCAAAACGCTGTCTAAACAACATGCTCAACCAACAAAGTTCAGACTAAAACTATGAAATGAATTGACTTACCTCAACCAACTTACTTAGCACGTACAGGATGTTATAGACAATGGGGTTTGAAAGTTTGGGCACCCCAGGTAAAAATTTGTATTAATGTGCATTAAGAAGCCAAGAAAGATGAAAAAATCTCAAAGTCATCAAATGACAGATTACACATTCATATAATATGTCACAAAAAGTTAGATTTTATTTCCATCATTTACACTTTCAAAATAACAGAACAACAAAAAAATGGCCCCCTGCAGAGTTAATACCTTGTACCCCCCCCCCCCCCCCTCCCTTTGGCAAGTATCACAGCTTGGAAACGCTTCTTGTAGCCAGCCAGGAGTCTTTTATTCTTGTTTGAGGTGTCTTCGCCCAGTCTTCCTTCCAAAAGTCTTCCAGTTCTTTGAGATGTCTGGGCTGTCTGTCACGCACTGCTCTTTTAAGGTCTATACATAGAATTAACTGAGGTGAGGAGATTGTGAAGGCCATGGCAAAACCTTCAGTTTACACCTCTTGATGTAATCCACCGTGGATTTTAAGGTGTATTTAGGATCATTATCCATTTGTAGAAGCCATCCTCTCTTTAACTTCAACTTTTTCAGAGATTGCGTCAAGTTAGAGTCCCAAATTTACTGAAATTTCATTGAATCCATTTTTCCTTCTACTCGTGAAATGTTCCCTGTGCCACTGGCTGCAATACAACCCCAAAGCATGATTGATCCCCCCCCCCATGCTTAATAGATGGACAGAGGTTCTTTTCATTAAATTCTGCGCCCTTTCTTCTACAAACGTACATTTGCTCATTGCGGCTAAAAAGTTCTATTTCAACCTCATTGGTCCACAGAACTTGTTCCCACAATGCATCAGGCTTGTCTATATGTTAATTTGCAAACTTCAAACGCTGATTTTTGTGGTGAGGACTTAGAAGAAGTTTTCTTCTGATGACTCTTCCATGAAGACCATGTCTGTACGAGTATCTCTTTAATAGTGGAATGGTGTAGCCCAACTCCAGTGTCTCCAGGTCTTTCTGATGGATCGGGCAGTCTAACGTGGGTTTGGTCTTGCTTTTCTCCCAATCCTGCGAGCGGTTCTGTCTGATATTTTTCTTGGTCTTCCAGACCTTGCTTTAACTTCCACTGTTCCTGATGATGGCCATTTCTTAATTACATTCCGACCAGAGGATATTAGCATCTGAAAACGCTTTGCTATCTTCTTATAGCCTTTTCCTGCTTTGTGAGCGTCAATGTCTAATCTAATGTCTAATGTCTAATGTCTAATCAGTCATTTGATGCCTTTTGGAGATTTTTCCATCTTTTCTTTGCTTCTTTATGCACATTAATACAAATGTTTACCTGGGGTGCCCAAACTTTTGAACCCCACTGAACCTACATACATACATACAAACTCATCTCCCAATAGATCAGGGACTGATAGGCCAAATGACCATTTACTTTGTTGTGTATAGTGTGCATCGTCAGACACAAACAGTCAGGTCCCGGGAGATTTAATCTGCCTCTCTGTTAACAATGTCTTACAGCCCATTAGTAGCTCCTAAAGGCGGTGTGCTGATCCCCTCTGGACAGGAAGTTTGTTCACACCTGTATGGGTTAGTCAGATGATGACATCTCAACCAATGAGGTGTCTGCAATCAGAGGTGTGAAAACAAACAAGCAGCATGAACCCATCAACAAGTGATGTAATTACTGAACAGGACTGTTTTTTCAGTTGATATTGTGTCTGACATGAGAACAATCATTTAATTTATCAAAATTGTCTAGATCTTTAATAACAAAAAGGGATTAAATTAGCATATGTAATGTGAGAGCGGTCGCTGCCAGTCCCAAAGCCACAGAGAATTATCTCCTCTTATATCTAGAGTGTTTTTGACTCACTGTTTTTTGGGGGTTTTAAGGCCCAAAATGTTCATGTTTTGTTCACTCTTACAGTATTATCAGTGTCCTTTTTTAGTACTCTCTAAAACCTCAGCAGCAAATAGATGAAGTTAGAAACTAGCTGGTTAATATAGTAGAGGATATAGCAGGTAAAGAGAGTTAGGGTAGTAGAGCGGCCGGAGCGCATCCGAAGGTGCAGGAAGTAAGTTCACGAAGTATAAGAGTGCCATATTCTGAAAAGATGGCAGGTTGGATGGGTCAGACTAACAACTGGATCAATCACAGGACTTTTCCCGAGGAACTGGGGGTCCATGTGTTGTTTGAAAGTTAAATAGTTGGACCCCTGGTTAGATCAATTGGTATGGCATGGGACCATAAAAAGGAGGTTTATTCCTAAATACTGAAGTTAAGTGTCCTGCATGTCTTCCTCCTCTTTCTCCCCTTGCTGTCCTGGTGAATAAAAGCCGAGATGACCCTCTCTCCATGATGAAGCTCTCATTGTCCGTGGCGTAGAGACCCACTTCAACCCCTCCCCATTGTTAACACTCCTTTTGTGCATCTTGGTATGGATATTGTTGGTCCAGTTGAAAAAAGTAAAAATGGAAACTGCTACATGTTGGTGATCACAAATTACTAGATAACCAGAAGTGTTTCCCCTGAAATCTGTCAAAGCAAAGATTGTGGAAGTCTCCTTGGTCCAGTTCTTCTCTACAGTTGGTTTCCCTCGTGAGATTTTAACTGACCAAGTCAGTAATTTTATGTCCACGTTTCTGAAACAGGTTTACCAACTGCTTGGCATCAAGAGTGTGCGAACAACCCCCTACCACCCACGGACGAACGGATTGACAAAATGGTTTAATCAGACCCTCAAGCAAATGCTTCGTAAGTTTGTCAATGGCACTGGTTCTGATTGGGATCAATGGCTACACTACCTCCTTTTTGCATACAGTGAAGTACCCCAGGCCTTTACTGGGTTTTCCGCACTTTACAATACCTTTATTTGACGCCACTTTACATTCAGTCTATACTTTCTGCTCATTGTCTGTTGTTTGCCTCTTTGTTTGTGTGTTTTACTTGTGTATGTTTTTTTGCTTTTACTGCAGAAAACCGCTGCAGCTGTAATAAGGGAATTTCCCCACTGTGGGATAAATAAAGTCTTATCTAATCTAATCTAATTAGAACTGTTGTATGGTCATAAGGTGAGGGGACCACTGACCTTGCTTAGGGAGGCCTGAGAAGGGGAACAGCAGAGGGATGGGGGTGTGAACGTCATCTCCTATGTTGTTCAGATGAGAGACAGGCTACAGAAGATGGCAGAACTTTCCCAGCAGCACATGGCCGAGGCCCAGCGGTACCAGAAAGAATGGCATGATAAGTCGGAATGGCAGTGGACCTTTGTTCCAGATCAGAAGGTCCTAGTCATGCTGCCTACCAGTGACAGCAAACTGCTGGCAAAATGGCAGAGACCCTTCGAGGTGGAGAAGCAACTTGGACCCACCACCTACCAAGTTGCTACTGCAAGCCGACCACGTTCCAGCAGGGTGCTGGATGTGAACCTCCTAACAGGTGGTAGATGACCAGTATTTGCCCTCAGCAGCCCCAGCGGAACCTGACCAGGACCATCTGCCGTCTGATCAACAAAATCAGGTGAAAGCTTCATATAATCATCAAATATTTCAAGAATACCTAGGTCACACAAATATGGTGGAGCATGATATTGCGTTAAAAGAGGAGGCTCCACTTAAACGAATGAGTTACAGGATCACAGAGCGCCTCCTGATGTCCTTGAAAAAAGAAGTGGACCTGCTGCGGTCTCTGGGGATCACCGAGCGCTCCAAAAGTGAGAGGTGTAATCCAGTGGTGTTGGTTCCAAAATAGGATCCCACAATACGGTTTTGTATTGATTTCTGATACCTGAACTCTGTGTCAAAGTTTGATTGCTATCCAATGCTACATATTGATGACATGATTGATTGCCTGGGGAAAGCCAGATACCCGGCCCAGCACACACACCTAAATCATGCCCTTAGCTGCCAGTAGCTCTGCACCAGATGCTGATTGGCTGATATAGTGGAAAGAGCATCAGTGAATTCACCCTTTGGTTTGACTGCTGTTTTGAAGCTAGCAGTTTGCCTTTTGGCCAACGCTATCTTGGTATTTTGAAGATGGAAGTGACTATATTTGGTCAGCTGGGGAGAACAACACAGCTTAGCCACCGTTGGGAATGGTTTCACTGCTGCTTCACTCAGCTAAATGCTAAAGAGGAAACATTGTCTTCAACTGGCTGATTCGAGTCATCCAGCAGAGTTTTCTGGGCCTATTGGTGGGATTGCAATGGAAAAAGTACACATGGCGGTACTCTGGTAAGACCAAATGATGTTTAACCGTGTGTCCAGCTAATTTAAATAGCTCACGTTACTGTATTGTGTGATGTAACTTGACTGATTATTGTATGTGGCGTTATCATTTGCCAGGTGCAAAAGTTTCACCAAACCAAGATCCTTCCCGAGACTATTTAACAGAGCCACCGTCTCGGCATCCAGATTTTAGCGTCTCCTGAGTTACTTGTGATTGGGTCAAAGAAATGCAAACAACCCAGAGTGTTGTTTTCTCCTATCCCAGAATGCATCTGTGGTTAAGTTATCAATAATAGGACAAAGGAAAGGAAACAAGGATAGAAATGACAGAAGAGAGATTGGATAGAAAAGCAGGGTTACAGAGAGAGTGATGAAGATGATGGTGGGATGTGCAGAGTCAGGGAGGAGGGGCATCAGAGTCAAACAGGGACTGAGAAAGAGGAGGGGATGAAGAGAATGAGATAGAGATAAATCAGTTACATGACTCAGGTTTGTTCAGAAAGCTGCCGGAGCTGCAGCTATCTGCAGACCCCTGCAGATGGAGGTTGGGGACGGAGCCGAGCTCTGCTTTCCACAGTTCCCAAACACCTCCTGCAGGAAGCCCTCGTCTCCTTGGCCCCAAACACTGCTCGTTTACATTGTGTGCAACTCCATCTCTCTGACCACTGTGACTCTCAACCTGCTCATCATCATCTCAATCTCCCACTTCAGGCAGATATTAACTTCTCTCTACAGGATTTGTAACTTTAAAATGTGAACAGCTGCTGTATATTTAGAAGAATTGTCTTTGAGCTAATTCTGAATAATGTTGCTCCAATGTCTGACTTTGATGCCAGAGGCTGTTGTTCATGTCCTCTCTCTTACTGATATTAATCATTGCTTTATGTCCACTGTGACCTCAACCAAGTCATTTTAACTGTCTACTCTAACTGATGTGGTGGATTGGAAAATATTGAAACTAATATTGATTTTTATATTTTGAATTTTGAATACTGGTTTGGGTTGTTCTGTCAGTGTTGTTGGTTTAATGATACTTTTCTCTTTCCCTGCAGGCAGCTCCACACCCCCACCAACATCCTCCTCCTCTCTCTGGCTGTCTCAGACTTTCTAGTGGGTCTCATGCTGATGCCGGGAGAAATCTTCAAAAAAACATCCTGTTGGTTTCTTGGTGACTTTGTGTGTTTTCTTTATAATTACCTTTCAATCATCATTGTTGTATCCTCAGTAGGTGACATAGTGCTCATATCAGTTGACCGTTATGTGGCTATTTGTGACCCTCTGCATTACAACACCAGAATCACCATGAACAGAGTTAAACTCTGTGTTTTTCTGTGTTGGCTCTATTCTGTTTCCTACAGCTTTTTCTTTGTGAAGGATGACCTGATTCAACCCAGAAAGTATTATTCCTGCTACGGAGAATGTCTGTTGGTCATTGACTATTTCACAGGACTAATAGATCTTGTTTTGTCCTTTATTGTTCCAGTTACTGTCATCATAGCTCTGTATCTGAGAGTATTTGCCGTGGCTGTGTCTCAGGCTCGTGCCATGCGCTCTCACAATACAGCTGTCACACTCCAGCTGTCAGTGACTCCAAAGGCAAAGAAATCAGAGCTGAAAGCAGCCAGGAATCTTGGTGTTCTGGTAGTTGTGTTTCTAATGTTTATCTGCCCATATTACTGTGTCTCTCTTGCAGGTGACAGCTTTGTTAATGTTTCATCTGCATCCTATTTTCTCTTTGTGTGTCAATTTACCTCCTGTCTAAACCCTGTGATCCATGCCTTGTTTTACCCCTGGTTTAGAAAGGCAGTTAAGCTCATAGTTACTCTTCAGATATGGCAGCCTGGCTCCTGTGAGACCAACATGCTGTAGAGAGGCTGTGGAGGGACTGAGGTCAGACTCAGTCTAAGGATTAAATGAATGAAAATGTTCCTGCTGTTCAGTGTGTGAGTTATGAAATAGAGAAATTGAAGGTATATTTTCCTGTCTTTAAGTCTAAATTGTGCATGATCAACCATTGAAAGGCCTGTTCTTCAGCTTTCTCTTGTTGTGTATTGTGTCTATCTGATGCTGCTGCATTTAAAGAAAGAGTCATAAGCACCATATACTGTTCCTAGGTAATCACTAGTGACATGAAACATTTCAACCCAACACAACAAAAACGAAACCTTTGTATTTATGTCTCTATGTTTCCTCAAAGCATCATCTCTTTATGTTGATTTTGTTGCAAACAGAAATCCCAGGCCTGCTCGGCCTCTGTTTCACTGATAAAAAAGAACAGCCCCACTTTCCCACCAAGTATAGAAAAACATCAGCTGTGAACTGTAGTTGTGTTTCACATAAAACTGTCAATACAAAAAGATCTTGTTGTTTTACAAGTTTTGGAATCATTTCAATTTAGTATCATTCATATGTGATCCCTGTTTGACATATATTGTCTTTATGATATAATTATTTAAAGCACTATTAAGTCCTGTTGTGAGAAGCAAAATAATAGATTATTTTAAAGACAGGATTATCTACAGTTCATCAGATCATTGCAGTCACATTTCCAGAGAAACGTAATTAGAGGACAGAGAAAGTTCAAGTTTAACAAATTATGTAAAGAGTAATTAATTGCAATTTTTAATCAGTTTTATTAGAAAATCCTCAAAATTGTCATTTATGTAATGTTATATAGCATAGAGATTTGTTGTAAAGTGGCATATGATAATAAACAGACATATTCACAATGTAATATTGTGTCTTGTTATCGATTTTTCACACTGATGTGAAATGACAAGAGACAATAATGACACGTTGAAACCTCCAGAACAAAACCCAAACGAGGTGTTTTATTAGCCTTCACACTCCTGGGCATCTGGGTGTGATTGCTGCATTCAAACCTGCCCAAAAGAACCACACCACGGGGGGAACCAGCACTAGTGGGATTCAACCAAACCAAATGAAGCAGCTGTTAAAGCCGGAGTCTTTTTTGCTGGTCCACTTTTTGGTCCACTTGGATGACAGATGCGTGCAGAAACCCCCTCATCATAGCAGCCTGTGTCACGCAGCAATCACTGTTCAGCTACATTATCTGCCACAGGTATTACTCTCTGCTGACTCGCCAGAAGATGGAGCTGTTGACTTGTATTTTGCAGGATAGAAATGAAGTAAAGCAGTTGAGATGATAAGATGAAAACTGGTGTAGTCAAGTCAACCTTTATTAAGTCCAAGACCAGGACTAGTCAGGACCCAGTCCAAATGAGAGTCCAATTAGATACCTGTTAATAATGTATGTTATGAGACACTATCTCTTTTATTTTAAGATAATCATTTTGCATTATTTTTTGTAATGATCCAAAAGCGGGTGCAAAGTAACAACACTGTAGGATCAAATTAGGCTATAGACCGGTGTCACATGTGTCCCTAGAAATACAATTGTTCCCGTTCTTGAATTTATCACGTGTTTTGTAGAATCCACAGTACAAAGGGCTCAGTGACATTGTGTCTGTGGCCAAAATCAAAAAAAGCTTGGCTGCTCGGCCCCTAAATATTAGCACAGGATTTATTGGAAATTTCCTCGGGTACGTAAGGTATATCAAATGTGGCCAATCACACTTATCCCAGAGCTGAAAAAATATAGTACACCCAAAAGTAAATGAAAGAGCAAGACACTCCAATGGGGCTACAGACTGACTGCTACCATGGAAACTGGTTTTTCCACTTCATCAAAAGGATCAAAAATGTAGTCTATTTAGCAAAATTGTGATAAGATATACAGTAATCTCTATTATTCTCTGTCTGAGGAGGACTAGGCTCTCCTTCGAGTCACCTGCATGCCACAAAAAAAAATTGTCAGGGGGTGTATACTTATGCCCCCTGTATTTTAACATAGGGGGGTGTATACTTATGCCCCCTGTATTTTAACATAGGGGGGTGTATACTTATGCCCCTGTATTTTAACATAGGAGGGTGTATACTTATGCCACAGCATTTTAACATAGGGGGGTGTATACTTATGCCCCCTGTATTTTAACATAGGGGGGTGTATACTTATGCCCCCTGTATTTTAACATAGGGGGGGTATACTTATGCCCCCTGTATTTTAACATAGGGTGTGTATACTTATGCCCCCTGTATTTTAACATAGGGGGGTGTATACTTATGCCCCCTGTATTTTAACATAGGGGGTGTATACTTATGCCCCCTGTATTTTAACATAGGGGGGTGTATACTTATGCCCCCTGTATTTTAACATAGGGGGTGTATACTTATGCCCCTGTATTTTAACATAGGGGGGTGTATACTTATGCCACAGCATTTTAACATAGGGGGGTGTTTACTTATGCCCCCTGTATTTTAACATAGGGGGTGTTTACTTATGCCCCCTGTATTTTAACATAGGGGGGTGTATACTTATGCCCCCTGTATTTTAACATAGGGGGGTGTATACTTATGTCCCCTGTATTTTAACATAGGGTGGTGTATACTTATGCCCCTGTATTTTAACATAGGGGGCTGTATACTTATGCCCCCTGTATTTTAACATAGGGGGGTGTATACTTATGCCCCCTGTATTTTAACATAGGGGGGTGTATACTAATGCCCCCTGTATTTTAACATAGGGGGGTGTATACTTATGCCCCCTGTATTTTAACATAGGGGGGTGTATACTTATGCCCCCTGTATTTTAACATAGGGGGGTGTATACTAATGCCCCCTGTATTTTAACATAGGGGGGTGTATACTTATGCCCCCTGTATTTTAACATAGGGGGGTGTATACTAATGCCCCCTGTATTTTAACATAGGGGGGTGTATACTTATGCCCCCTGTATTTTAACATAGGGGTGTATACTTATGCCCCCTGTATTTTAACATAGGGGGGTGTATACTTATGCCCCCTGTATTTTAACATAGGGGTGTATACTTATGCCCCCTGTATTTTAACATAGGGGGGTGTTTACTTATGCCCCCTGTATTTTAACATAGGGGGTGTTTACTTATGCCCCCTGTATTTTAACATAGGGGGGTGTATACTTATGCCCCCTGTATTTTAACATAGGGGGGTGTATACTTATGTCCCCTGTATTTTAACATAGGGTGGTGTATACTTATGCCCCTGTATTTTAACATAGGGGGCTGTATACTTATGCCCCCTGTATTTTAACATAGGGGGGTGTATACTTATGCCCCCTGTATTTTAACATAGGGGGGTGTATACTAATGCCCCCTGTATTTTAACATAGGGGGGTGTATACTTATGCCCCCTGTATTTTAACATAGGGGGGTGTATACTTATGCCCCCTGTATTTTAACATAGGGGGGTGTATACTAATGCCCCCTGTATTTTAACATAGGGGGGTGTATACTTATGCCCCCTGTATTTTAACATAGGGGGGTGTATACTAATGCCCCCTGTATTTTAACATAGGGGGGTGTATACTTATGCCCCCTGTATTTTAACATAGGGGTGTATACTTATGCCCCCTGTATTTTAACATAGGGGGGTGTATACTTATGCCCCTGTATTTTAACATACGGGGGTGTATACTAATGCCCCCTGTATTTTAACATAGGGGGGTGTATACTTATGCCCCCTGTATTTTAACATAGGGGGGTGTATACTTATGCCCCCTGTATTTTAACATAGGGGGGGTATACTTATGCCCCCTGTATTTTAACATAGGGGGTGTATACTTATGCCCCCTGTATTTTAACATAGGGGGGTGTATACTTATGCCCCCTGTATTTTAACATAGGGGTGTATACTTATGCCCCCTGTATTTTAACATAGGGGGGTGTATACTTATGCCCCTGTATTTTAACATACGGGGGTGTATACTAATGCCCCCTGTATTTTAACATAGGGGGGTGTATACTTATGCCCCCTGTATTTTAACATAGGGGGGTGTATACTTATGCCCCCTGTATTTTAACATAGGGGGGTGTATACTTATGCCCACTGTATTTTAACATGGGGGGGGGGGGTGTATACTTATGCCCCCTGTATTCTAAGGAAGAACATTTATTTATTTATTTAACATTATTCATTCTCAAAGAAAACTGGTGTTATTAAAGGTTGGATTTTCCAAAATATTTTGATTCAAGGCATTAAGATTAATTTTCAAAACAGTTTTTTTTATTCCTGTTTTATTCAGCATGGGGGAGACGGGTATGGATGCAGCCTGGAGCGTCCCATGTCATCCGTCCCGTCTCATGCGGTCCCGTCTCATGCGGAGGTGTGTCCAACGGCAAATTCAGAGGGTCAAAAATACGAAATCGTGATTAATTTTCCAGACGGATAAATTCGTGACCACATTTGTTGCAATCAATTGACAAACGTTAATAACTGTTAAAGTAACAGTTTACATACACATAGTTTGCTGATTTCTGAATGTTATGGTTGTGTTGTTCCATATTAACGTAGCTACATCTGATGAAACCTGCATCAGCGACGCATTTCTGCCAACTAACGGCAGGATCTCCTGAGGAGGGATAACAATCCACGATCTGCACACAACGAGAATACAAAAATAAACATGTCACTCTTTCCAAGACTCTTTTTAATTTTATATTCTATATTGTTTTCACACTTCACTGGGACATTGCTGCAAATACAACTGCTTATCAGCATGGCGAGAGCATTGGACTGTATAGCTCTACTGGCTCTGCCTCGGCTGTCAGGTCTCTGAGACCCGGGGCCGAATGCTGTCGGGTCTCTGAGACCCGGGGCAGAATGCTGTCGGGTCTCTGGGACCCGGGGCAGAATGCTGTCGGGTCTCTGAGACCCGGGGCAGAAGGCTATCGGGTCTCTGAGACCCGGGGCAGAATGCTGTCGGGTCTCTGGGACCCGGGGCAGAATGCGGTTGTATTTTTCTACTAGGCCTACCGCAGCCTCGGCCTTCGGGTCTCTGGGACCCGGGGAAGAATGCTGACGGGTCTCTGAGACCCGGGGCCGAATGCTGTCGGGTCTCTGAGACCCGGGGCCGAATGCTGTCGGGTCTCTGAGACCCGGGGCAGAATGCTGTCGGGTCTCTGGGACCCGGGGCAGAATGCTGTCGGGTCTCTGAGACCCGGGGCAGAAGGCTATCGGGTCTCTGAGACCCGGGGCAGAATGCTGTCGGGTCTCTGGGACCCGGGGCAGAATGCTGTCGGGCCTCTGAGACCCGGGGCAGAATGCTGTCGGGTCTCTGGGACCCGGGGCAGAATGCGGTTGTATTTTTCTACTAGGCCTACCGCAGCCTCGGCCTTCGGGTCTCTGGGACCCGGGGCAGAATGCTGTCGGGTCTCTGAGACCCGGGGCAGAATGCTGTCGGGTCTCTGGGACCCGGGGCAGAATGCTGTCGGGCCTCTGAGACCCGGGACAGAACGCGTTGTATATACCGCTGCATCGGCCTTCGGGTCTCTGGGACCCGTCCTGCATTCGACTGCGTTTCCTGAATTAATAAAATAAAAATAAATAAAATCTCTGCTGCCACGGCATTGGGCCAGATTGCGATTGTACTGTTCTTCCACTTCCGTGCCAGCGGTTCTATTGTATTTTGTGTTGTATTGTATGAAAGGGGGAAAAAAATTAAAAACAAAACCAAATGCTTGACCGCTGTCGAGAGATTTTTTTTGTTTGCTTATAATCTGCATTTATTTTAGAGACGGACATATATTTTTAAATATTTAAAAAAAAACACCATTTTATTCATTAGCATGATAGTTGATGCAAGCTTTTACTTTGAAAAGTAAGAGAGATTGTATTTTAATCCAAATGCAAGCTTTTATTTTGAAAAGTAGAAACTCTGGGATGGCAGAAGGATTTTTTTAGTTTGCCTATAATCTGCATTTATTTTATAGACGGACATATATTTTAAATGTTTTTTTTCATCAGTATGATAGTCTGCATTTATCTTATAGACATATTTTTTAAAAGTATTTTATTCATTTGTATGATTGCCGTTATTGTTTAGTTAAAAAAAATATATTGGCTATATATTAAAAGTATTTTATTAATTAGCATGATAGTTGACGCAGGCTTATTTTATTCCAGACATTTATCTTGTCAACACAACCATAACATTCAGAAATCAGCAAACTATGTGTATGGCAAAATTGTTACTTTAACAGTTTTTAACGTTTTTCAATTGATTGCAACAAATGTGGTCACGAATTTACCAATCTGGAAAATTATTTGCGATTTCGTATTTTTGACCCTCTGAATTTACCGTTGGACACACCTCCGCATGAGACGGGACGGATGACATGGGACGCTCCAGGCTGCAGCCATATACTCTTGGCATGGGGGGGTAAACTTATTCTAGCCACTTCAGCCGTTTCAGTAGATTGTCTCACTAACACACAATAAGGATGGAAACTACATGCACACTTCCTGGATTACTGCATTACTTCAAATACTACTCTAGTTACTCCTCTAGTGAACTAAGATTCACGTAAAATAAAACAATAAAATATTGAGAGCATTCAACAAAGCACTATGGGTAATAACAATTTCAACACATGTACTGGTTGCTATGTACTGGTCACTAGGCTTCCTCAGCACATTCCCAATACAAAATCATTTTATAGAGACATGGGCGCCATCTAGTGGCGTAGATCAGGCAGCACATTCTCAATATAATATACAGTATAATATATGTATATTGATATGGGCGCCATCTGGTGGTGGAGACCAGGCATCACAATCTCAATATAATATATATAAAATATTGATTTGAGCGCCAGCTGGTGGCGGAGATTAGGAAACACAGTCTCAATATAATATATATTATATATATTATATATATATAGATTCTGGCGCCAACTGGTGGTAGAGATCCTCCTGGCATCAAAGACTTCATTTACTGCAATTATGGTGGAAATACCGTTTAATTAGGCTATGTAAAAAAAAAACAGATGACAATTCCAAATGTAACGAACTAATAATGCAAAGTATGTTGTTAGACTTAAACTTCTCTTTACTAATCCTTTTGGGATGACTCCTGCAGGGAAGTTTCCAGCAGCAGTTTTCATCAAGAAAAAGAAAGAAATACAGTATAGAGAGGGGGGGGGGCACTCATAGTGCACCTTTTATATTCTATATTTTATTTATATTTCTTTATTTGTATTTCTACTCTGATATTTATATACTCTTCCAACTGTAACACAGAATTTCCCGGGGGATCAATACAGTATTTCTGATTTCTGATGTGATCCCCCTCTGGAGGCCGAGGA
>CM057247.1:1334773-1507093 GCA_029931835.1 Etheostoma nigrum
ACAGGTTAAATTGTATGAGTAATGTGTAAATTGTATTGTACTGATTGCTTTGTTTTGTGGTGCCTAGTTTAAGGGTAAAAGGACTGATCTGTGATCTACTAAATATTCTTAATCGGCGAGCCTGAGATCGATTGCTCGGGTCTCCACCCAAGTCCCTGGGAAAGTCGCGGTCTTTTCCTCATTGCACTAAAGTTCTCCGTGAGGAAACATAACCGTATCACTCTCGTGATTATTTCTCCCCTTTTTCAGGTACATTAGTGATATAAAACAGAGTTACTTTTGATGTAATGACATGCTAACATGTTAGGGGTGTTTTAAGGTGTGTTTTAGTAACATTTTGAGTAAGTTAGAGTTAAGTTTGCAAAGTGTATAACGTGTGTGTGTGTGAGCCGAGCGTCCGCTCTGTTGCAGCAAGGAGTAGCGTCGTACTGAGAGTAGCTGCCATTTTATGTTAATTGTGAATGAATATGTACGCTGTTAACAATATGTTGCGGTGTGATTTGTATGTGTTTCAAGCACTTTGCTAGCATTGTTGATACATGTAGTTAAGGTTTACTGAGCTAAACTACGATGTGCTTGACAGTTATATTAAAAATGTGTATGTTTTAGTGAATTACAGAGTAGGCTGTTGTGACTTGCATAAGCCGTGTACCCTACAAAACTACCAATTTCCTGTATGTTTGTTGTGTAACATATGGTACTTTTGTAAAAAGATTGCACTAAAGTTCTCCGTGAGGAAACATAACCGTATCACTCTCGTGATTATTTCTCCCCTTTTTCAGGGGCGTAACATTTTTGGAGGCACCGCTGGGATTGCTGCTCAGATGTCCGGTTTCCACATCCTGGTTGCCGAATTCAGAGCCAGCTAAATCCCCACATAACAACCCAGGCAGGCTGCAGTGAGGAAAGTGTTGCTGTTTGAGGGGAGCTGGAAATTGGTGGTTAAGGACACGTCAACTGAGGCCATTGAGAGACCATCAGAGACAGTAAAGACCATCTAATTCAGAGTCAACTCCTGCACAGTAAAAGGTCCTCCTGTCCTGTCAACATGACGACTGCCTTGGAAGAACTACAGGAAGAGGTAGTAGGAGAATTGCACACCCTGACTAAAGACAAGTTGCTAGAGATATGTGACTTCCTGGACATATCAGGCGAACAGAGAAGAGATGTTAAAGACAAATCCCGCATATCATTGATGACTCACGTTATGATGTTCCTTGAAAGAGAGGAAGTTGCAGAGTTAGAAGATGGCGGCATGTCGGAATTGTTGCTACTTAAAGACAAAATGACTGAGACGATCGGTGGAATAGATAACCAGACGGGGCAAGCTGACCAGCTTATTGAAACAGTTGGAACACATCTCAGGATAGAGGGACTAAGCACTGTAACCCCACAACAAGGAGTGGGAACTGAGCGTGTTACTGCAGCCCAAGCCAGCAATTCTCTGCTCCTGCCCCAACCCCCTGCCAATCTTCAGGGGAGCATGCAGTTCTCACCCAGCACACAGCCCAGCTCGTACTGGCGCAGGGAGTTTAAAATTTCTGGTCAGATAGGTGAACCGGGCCAGAAAGATAAACTGACTTTTTCCAGCCTTGCCCATCAGATTGAGAATGGACTTCACAGAGGCTATCCTGAGGTAGAAATAGTAGATGCTGTAATCAGGGCTATTTCTCCAGGCTCACAGCTACGTAGCTACTTGGAAGGTAAACCCCAGCTAACTCTTCCCACACTTAGATGCATTCTACGTTCCCACTTCCAAGAGAAGAGTGCAACAGAGCTTTACAAACAGCTAGCTTCAGAAGCACAGCATGGCAGAGAGACCCCTCAAAGTTTCCTGATGCGCGTCTTAGATTTGAGGCAGAAAGTACTGTTTGCATCCCAGGAGTCAGAATCAGGGCTTAAGTACGACCCGGCGCTAGTCCAGCGCATGTGTTTACACACAGTCCTTACAGGCCTCCAGAGTGAAAGTATCAGGATAGACATGCAGCCTCTCCTGCTAGATAGCGGAACATCAGATGAGGTTTTGCTAGAGAAGCTTAACATTGCTTGTGCTAATGAGATAGAAAGACGAAACAAAAAGCGATTTAATGCCCCACAGCCTGCTACAACTGTAAGTGCAGTCCAGTTAGAAGATACACCATCTGCAAAGTGTCCTGTGAAGGAAGCCAAAGCTAAGATACCTGCAGATCTGTTAACAGAGTTAGCTGAACTTAAGACAGGCGTAGCTTCTTTAAAAGGTCTCAGTGTAGAGATAGCTCAGATTAAGGAGACTTTACAGCAGCCTATGTTTCAGTCACCACCTTATGCCTATGCCCCACCTCCAGTTAGGAGCCCCGATAGGGACCCCCAGCCACCTGTTTCCCAGCAGCAGTATCACAGCAACTACAGTCAGCCCCAAGCACCTGGCCCTGCGCAGTATCAATATGCACCTAACCTGTATACCAACCGTGCCGTTCAACCCCCAAGAAGGTGTTTTGCCTGCCAGCAGGCCAGAACAGATGGACGCTGCACACACTGCTTCCGATGTGGGAGTGGAGAACATTTTCAAGCTGGATGTAAAATCCGAGGAGTCAGACCATCAAGAGAGGCCCCTTTAAACGGGAAAGGGTTACCGCTGAGGGACGAGTGTTAACCGTAGCTACCAAAAAGTCCCAGGAATGTGCAAATTGTGCCAGAGAAGATTCATTTGAGAACTTAAAACAATGTTCATCATGTAAAGAGACACTGTACTGTTCCAAAACATGTCAAAAACAACATTGGGCTAGACATAAGGAACAATGCACTCGCCTGAAAACTGACTCTAACAGTGAAAAGCTTTCCTGCAAAGAGTTAAATGCCCACTCTTTACCATCCCTAGCTCAAGTTTGCCACCCCCATAAGGTCACCTCGCTAGTCGGCAGACAGTGCCTTGTTGAGTGTCACCTGAATGGCCACCACCTCCAAGCTCTATGGGACACAGGCTCTCAGGTATCGGTCATTGATGAACGATGGAAAAAGGATTACCTCCCAGATGCAAGGCTGAGGGATGTTTCAGAAATGCTGGACTTACCTGATGATCTAAAATTGACTGCAGCAAATGGGACTGAAATGCCATACCTGGGATGGATTGAAACAACTTTTCGGCTAGCCTCTGAAACTGACCAAACAAAGGAACTGATCATCCCAGTACTGGTGATGAAAGGCTGTCACCTATCTCACCCCATCATAGGTTTCAATGTTATCGAGTACATACTGACAATGACTGAAAAGACTAAACGGTACAGTACAGTGAGAAAAGCTTTCCCAAGCCTTAAAAGAAACAAGGTGAGAACTTTTATCCAGGTTGTTAGTGCAGAACAGACAGATGAATATGCAGTGAAAACCAAGAAAGAGAAGGTTGCAGTACAAAAAAACAGTAGCATTCAGATTGAGTGTCGTGTAGCTTCCCACCCTTTCAAAGAGGATATGACAATGCTTTTCCAGCCAGACCTAAACCCGCAGTGGCCAGATGGACTTGAGTTCTTTGACACATTAGTCAGAATCAGGAAAGGTGTTTTTCCAGTTATCATGCTTGATGTCTCTAACCCCACTGACCACGACATAACTCTGCTAGGACGCACAATAATCGGTACAGTGCAATCCATTAGGACTGTGTTACCTGCCCAAGTCTTTGAAAAAACTGTCACCACAGCCACAGTGAATCACACCAGCGTTCAAACTCCATGCCCTGCTACTGGACAATGGGATCCACCAGTAGATTTGAGTCACCTAACCGATGAGCAAAGAGAAGTTGTCAGGCAAATGCTTAGAGAAGAGTGTCACTCCTTCTCCAGATCAGACAATGACATTGGCTGTATTGAACGACTGAAAATGACTATTTCTCTAAAGGACTCTGAACCAGTCAATCGCACATACATGTCAGTGCCCAGGCCACTCTATCAGGAGATGAAAGGTTACCTTCATGACCTCATAGCCCAGGGCTGGGTTAGGAAGTCAAACTCTTCATATTCCTCACCTGTTGTGTGCGTTCGGAAGAAGGATGGGACCCTCAGGTTGTGTATAGATTACAGAGACCTGAACAGAAAGACACATCCCGACCGCCAGCCCATCCCTAGGGTCCAGGACATCATGGACAGTTTAGGTGGTAATTCCTGGTTCTCCCTCTTAGACCAGGGAAAAGCGTACCACCAGGGGTTCATCTCTGAAGAGAGCAGACCACTGACGGCATTTGTGACGCCGTGGGGACTATATGAGTGGATACGTATGCCATTCGGCCTCATGAACGCCCCTGCAGCTTTTCAGCGTTGTATGGAGGAATGTTTGGAAGGGCTCCGGGATAATATCTGCATTCCTTATCTGGACGACACGCTAGTTTACAGTCAAACTTTCGACAGCCATGTGAATGATGTGCAAAAAGTTTTGCAGCGTCTCAGAGAGTATGGCATCAAACTTAAGCCAAGTAAGTGTGATCTCTTTAAACCCCAGGTCCGTTATTTGGGCAGAATAGTATCGTCAGAGGGCAGCAGAGTTGACCCAGCCGATTTTGAAGCAGTAAGAGCATTGAAAGAAATTAGACCAGGGACTGTAGGTCAGCTCAGAAAAATGTTGGGCTTACTTACTTACTACAGACAGTACATCAAAGACTTTTCTAGGAAAGCCAGCTGTTTGTATGACCTCCTTAAAGCAGATTCAGAAAAATTATCTGAACACCCACGTAAAACAAAACCAAAGAAAGCAAGCCATGTGGTGCCCTCAAACAAGCCAATCCTGTGGACTGACCAGCATCAACAGGCACTTGAACATTTGATTGACTGTTTGCTTCACCCACCAGTCTTAGGTTTCCCTGATTTCACGCAGCCATTTGTTGTACACACTGATGCGTCACACCAAGGCTTAGGAGCAGTTCTTTATCAAAAGCAAGATGGGAAGCTTAGGGTCATTGCTTATGGCTCTCGAACCTTAACAGCAGCTGAGAAGAACTACCACTACCACTCTGGCAAGCTAGAATTTCTAGCTCTAAAATGGGCAGTCACTGATAAGTTCCGTGATTATTTATACTATGCGCCGACCTTCACTGTGTATAGCGACAACAACCCGCTCAGCTACATTCTGTCTACTGCAAAACTGAACGCAACCACTTCCAGGTGGGTTGCAGAATTGGCTGATTTCCACTTTACGATAAAGTACAGGCCAGGCCGAGAGAACAGTGATGCAGATGCTTTGTCAAGGATGCCACTGGATGTAGAGTCACTGATGCAAGAATGTTCTGAGGAGCTTCCTCCAGACACCATAGCTGCCACAATACAAGCAGTTGAGGTACAGAAAGAATCTTTTGTACCTTGGTCACTTTCAGCTGCATCCATGTCAGTATCTGAAAGTGAGACAGCCGCTGCAACAATCAACTCAATTCCAAAAGATAGGATAAGAGAAGCACAAGAATCTGATCCAGTCATCCGTCCTGTGCTGGATTTCAAACTGTCTGGTTCCAAACCGCCAGTTAAAGAGCAAAAAGAATCCAGTCCAAAGACAAAATGCCTATTCAGAGAATGGGACAAATTGACAGTAGACAGTGATGGCATTCTGTACAGAATCACTACAGCCCGCAAGCAGTTAGTTCTACCAGAGCGGTACAAAGGTAAAGTGATGGAGGAGTTGCACAATAACATGGGACACCAGGGTACTGACCGTACTGTATCACTAGTACGTGACCGCTTCTTCTGGCCATATATGCAGTCTGACATTGAGCACTATGTGACCAAAACTTGTAGCTGTGTCAAGCAGAAAAAGCCAGGCCATGAAATAAGAGCTCCTCTGACAAACATTATGACAACACAGCCATTTGAACTCGTATGTATAGACTTCCTCCATCTTGACAGATGTAAAGGGGGATATGAATACATCCTCGTAATTGTCGATCATTTTACACGTTTCACTCAAGCCTACGCCACCACATCAAAGTCAGGAAAAACTGCTGCGAATCTCATCTTCAATGACTTTGCCCTGAAGTTTGGCTTCCCCTCCCGCATCCACCATGACCAAGGGGGAGAATTTGAAAATCAATTGTTCCATCAGTTAAAGACACTCAGTGGTATGGCAGGGTCCAGGACAACACCCTACCACCCAATGGGGAACGGTCAAGTGGAACGTATGAACAGGACATTGTTGCAAATGCTGAAGACACTAACTGAGACACAAAAGTCAAATTGGAAGGAGTCTCTGAATAAACTGATCTATGCCTATAACTGCACCCGTTGCGAAGTGACTGGCTATTCACCATTTTATCTTCTGTTTGGGAGATCACCCAGGCTTCCAGTTGATATGCTCTTTGGATTGTGCACAGAGGCAGGTTCCAGTAACCAGCGAGACTACGTGGACAAATGGAAGCGAGGGATGGAAGAAGCATACGCCATTGCAAATGAAAATGCTCAGAAAGCTGCTGAAAGAAGTAAGAAATACTATGACACTAAAGTTAGGAGTTCAGTGCTACAGCCTGGCGAGCGAGTTCTGATAAAAAACTTGACACCAAGAGGAGGACCAGGCAAACTCCGTAACTATTGGGAAGATACAATTCACACAGTAGTGAGACAAATGGGTTCAGACCTGCCAATTTATGAGTTGAGACCAGAAAAGGGTAGAGGACGCTCCAGGGTCTTGCATAGAAACTTGCTCATGTCCTGTGACCACTTACCTCTTGAGACACAACCAGAAAAAACTGAAGATGACAAAAATAAGAAAAAAAGGAGACATCAGCCGGCATCACAGCCTCTAGATTCTGACGAAGACAGCGAGGATGAATATGACCTTCATCATGAACCGCTACAGGTCTCCACATTTCCTACAGTGCCTGAGGAGAGGTATGCTGAGCCAGCAAAAGGGTCGGAACACAGGTCCGAATCAATGAAACAGACAGTTGTGGTGCAAGTTCCTGATATGCTCCCAGCACAGCCTCTTGTTGAAAAGCAGTTTGAGGAGACAACAACAGTTATAGACCTGCCTGCTGAGGAGATAAATTTGCCTGCTGAAAATGTGCCTGATACTCGTCCACCAAGTGCCTTTCCTTCCTTAACTGCTGCAGCAAAACCTGAGGGACCAGCCTACCAGCTGCCACAAAGAGAGAGACATCCTCCACGACGTATCACCTATGATCAGCTTGGTATACCTTCCTGCTACAGTATCCAGCCACAACAACAATTGTTCCCTGTCTACCCTGTACCCGGACTGATTCCATGGCTGCCATCACTACAGCAATATTACCTTCAGCCACCTTACGTAAATGGACTTCAGTAAATAGGAGGCTACAGACATGTTTGACCCTGGGCTACTGACTGATCTCACTGACTGTCACAAGAGATAATTTGCAGACTATGCATATAGATCATTAAAAATGATGGACTGTTGATCTGAAGGATGTGGAAAGACTGCTTATGGGCAGTTTATACAGCCGGTCAACAGGTGTGGACTGTGAAAATACCTTGTTGGTTCTTTTTTAAACTGTGACCTTTTGACCTCTGCTTAAGTACAAGTTTACAGAATAGGATGTTCTAGGTTCAGTGCATTAGAGACTGTTTAAAAAGACAATGTTGATAATGTTGGGACAACATTTATTTTGTCGGGGAGAGTGTGACAGGTTAAATTGTATGAGTAATGTGTAAATTGTATTGTACTGATTGCTTTGTTTTGTGGTGCCTAGTTTAAGGGTAAAAGGACTGATCTGTGATCTACTAAATATTCTTAATCGGCGAGCCTGAGATCGATTGCTCGGGTCTCCACCCAAGTCCCTGGGAAAGTCGCGGTCTTTTCCTCATTGCACTAAAGTTCTCCGTGAGGAAACATAACCGTATCACTCTCGTGATTATTTCTCCCCTTTTTCAGGTACATTAGTGATATAAAACAGAGTTACTTTTGATGTAATGACATGCTAACATGTTAGGGGTGTTTTAAGGTGTGTTTTAGTAACATTTTGAGTAAGTTAGAGTTAAGTTTGCAAAGTGTATAACGTGTGTGTGTGTGAGCCGAGCGTCCGCTCTGTTGCAGCAAGGAGTAGCGTCGTACTGAGAGTAGCTGCCATTTTATGTTAATTGTGAATGAATATGTACGCTGTTAACAATATGTTGCGGTGTGATTTGTATGTGTTTCAAGCACTTTGCTAGCATTGTTGATACATGTAGTTAAGGTTTACTGAGCTAAACTACGATGTGCTTGACAGTTATATTAAAAATGTGTATGTTTTAGTGAATTACAGAGTAGGCTGTTGTGACTTGCATAAGCCGTGTACCCTACAAAACTACCAATTTCCTGTATGTTTGTTGTGTAACATATGGTACTTTTGTAAAAAGATTGCACTAAAGTTCTCCGTGAGGAAACATAACCGTATCACTCTCGTGATTATTTCTCCCCTTTTTCAGGGGCGTAACATCAGCACAGAGTGTTCTGATTACAGAAGGGGAAGGTGTGGGGGGGTGGGGGGGGTACTTCTTTCTCACACTTTGCTGCATTATAAGGCAATACCGTGAGCACACTAACAGTGGCAAAAGGGCTGCCCATGTTGCCAAAAGGGAAGATTAACTGTTGGGGCGTGAGGATGAGTGGTGGCGTCTGAAGGTCACTGTGTGGTTGGGTTGTCAGGTGTTGGATGAAGATGAGGGAAACTTTGAGGGATGAAGGCCTGAAAAGTGTCTTTCCGACTGTAGTGTACTGCTTGCAAAGAGTGGATTGGTCCTCAGTGTTTCCGTTTCCCTAAGACAAGGCGGGACGTGTGACAGCATACAGGTCACAGTTTCGTCATGCATGTCACAGTCCATGGTAATGGTTTTTTTATAGTCATTGTGATATCAACTGGTGCAATAAATACGTTTTGTGTTAGTTGAAAGAAAATATTAGAAGAAACCTGCACTTGAAATGTAACGGTCATTCTTTATTTAGGCGTGCTTTTTATATTCAATTCAAATCTCAATTTGTAAATAAAAGAATGTTGTAAATGTGTTATTTTAGATGTTTTAAATTCAACAAGCAAGTTGTTGTATTTAAGCAGATTAGTGAACGCAGCTCAATTGCAAAATTTAGTACACTTTAATATGTTTATTGATCGCAGGTAATATCGTTATCGCGATATTCAACGTTACTGCATATCACATATTTTCCTCATATACTGCACCATTAATAGCTGCCTCCATCTTTCACCTGTCCCGTCATGTGGTTGGCTCTGTCTGTAAATATGTATTTCATCATTTTCTATCCAGTGATTACAAATCTGTGAGGTTACCATATAACCATATGGCTTATAACCAGACCTAAACGGAATCTGCAGATTATTGTTTCAGTTTTCAGGGATGATGCATTATGAAGATCTAGCAGATTTAGGGCACCGTGAAGGGTCTTCACAGTCAAAGAATCCTTCACTTAAAAAAACAAACTAGTACATATCATTACATACATTCTTATCAAAGGTGAAGAATGAGTAAGTTAGTCAAAATAAAAACAAGAAGATCAGCAAACAAGAAGCTTTCAAAGACCAGATATAGCTCAGGAGCTTTTGTTCTCAAAGCAGCAACATGTTGCATCTAATGGCCTATGAAAAAGTGTTTAGCATCCTCTAAATGACCCCCTGGATTAACCAAATTAAAACACTTTTTTTCTCTAATGACTTATGCCTGTTCAATTTCTGGGGTTGCTTTCTTTTCAGCACTTTGCAGTTTTATCACCTTGCTAAGTGCAGTACTAGTACAATACAAATAAGGAACCGTGTATTAGAAGTTATACACCATAATTTATATTACTACTACTACTACTACTGATATAGACAAACAGTAAAAACATGATCTTTTCTAGCTCATATTTCTAACTTTAAGTGTGGTCACATTCTCTGTGCTCAGCTCTTACCTGATAGAGCTTTAGTGCTGCACTGTAAGAGCACAATTTTTCTATAGGGCCTCCAAAAGTGGGCAGGCAATAGCCTAATTCACTACCGTGCTCAATCAATGACACACAATGACTTTGCTGGGAATGTACAGTTCTCCATCATGCAGAAGACAACTTCAGAGGGGCTCCAAGCAGAACGGACCTGCACCCCCCTTCCACTGGAGGCCCAATAGGACAGTGGTACTGTGAGGTGAACCGTTTGAATCCATCTGCTTCCATACATCAACCACTGTTACACACATAAAAGGTGAAATGCAAGATGGTGCATACAGTGACAGGGAGTCCTTTGAGAGAATCTCACCATAAACAGTACATTTACAGAAACATCGCAACAATTGAATGTAATTTTATTCAACAACGCTGCCATCTACACCTACAGCCTGACATCCATTATGTAACCTCTCTGATCAGGGTTACAGCACACGTTTTGAAATCTAATGTAATGTTCTTTTAGGAACACGACAGGGAAATCATAATACTCTTCCCACAGCAAAATGAACGCACATTAGGGCCTGAGCGTTATGTTAGAAATCTAACTGACAATATTTATACGGATATTTTTCTATGTAACAATCATATGTTACACTTTACATAAGTTTTTTTTTGGGCTGTTCTGGTGGTTCTCACACTCAGACTCACTCACTCTCACACTAATAGGGTATACACATCCACATTAGGACACATACATATTACAGTATATCTACCTTTCATCCAGCTCCAGCTAAGCATTCACCACATTTAAAGGCCACCCTTTCCTTTATGTTGCATATTGGCAGTTGCATTTCTATCCAGATTCTAGGAACTATCAGTAATGCAATAGGGCTCTTTGTTTTCTCTGAAAACCCCTGGCCAACTGTCCTTAGCTTCACCTTATCTGTACTGTTTTTTGTACTTCTTTAATCCTGTTACTGTTGTGAGAGAGACCTACCATTATTAAAAAATGAGACATTTTAAGACGTTTCTAAGGATCCGTGGGAACCCTGTCTGACAGTAAAAACAGAATATTATAAGGTTCACGATGGTAGGGTTACCATATTGGATTAAGTGTCCAGGCTTTTGTGTCAAGCTCCTGTAAATTCATCTAATCCAACTTCTCTATTACATTGCAAAGCTCTTAAAAGGGTTCACTCAATTTAATGTGTAGATTAAACGTAGAACACATGTTTGGTCAGTACAAGGCCCATTCAGGGCTAATACGGATTACATAAGAGTCAGAAAAGGAAATGCTTAAGGATCATGGGCATAGTCACATGGCTTTATAAGCCAGCATGGTCAAAGCAGACATTCATGCAATGACACACATAATGCTCTGGACTTTCTTTTACATCAGTGTCCTTCCAAATTTATTAAATTTAGGGGATCAATGTTTCTGGTCTCAAAGTAACTTACAAACTATTAATCATGGCTTGTGTAATATTTTCAGGGTACATTTCATAACCAAGAATAATTTACATTGTATTTATATTGCCCAGTAAAGCTGTGAGGGAATTAAAAAGCTTGTGTCCTTAGCATGTAATTTTCTGTATGAGTGCTTTTTGTTGAGTCAATTCTATTGATAGATAGAAGACAGCTTATGTTAAGAAAAAAAAGATAAAAAATTATACATATGTCAAAATCCAGATGAGCATGTCCATGTAACCATAAAAGAATGATCCCTGCAATTCCATTATTTGGTTTGACCAGCTATCATACTACACCTACTGACAACAGTTCTCAAATGAGTCACTGTTGGAAAGTGAGAAAATAAAATTGGTTCTTTATTTTGTTCCAGCAGTTGAATAACACACAATAGCAACAGATTGAATAAAACATGAATAATCTTGAGAAAATATGTCTCCCAAGGAAACCTAAGTATAGCTCTGTTACACGCTGCTGTAAGAGAATCTAGGGCAACCGGTCCACTGTCCTTGTCTACTGTATACGCCTCACAGTGCATCGGGCCATTAGATCCAAGCTATTCTTCTGCACTAACATAACTAATCTTCAGCTACCTCCTGTTGCTTTGACAGAATTGTAAAATATGGTTCACTGCAGTCAATCAGCTCAGATATGATGCAGCACTTCACAGTGATCATGCAATGAGATTAACCCAGGTTTCTGTAGTTAGATAGCAAATACACCCTGTGGATTCAGTGTGTGCTTCCAATCATTGACAGAATGAATAAGTCTGGGAGTTTGCTAATACATCACCAGGACACGATTGTGACACTATAACTTGACAGTAAACCATTTTTCCTCATCTTAACTGTTAAAGTCCAAGTTCTACCGCTACTTTGTACCTGTTGTATCTTATCCTGTTGTTGCAGTGTAAACCAGGTAAACTATATTGATACTTAAATTACAAACTTTTTTCATAGTTTGGCTTGTCCTGCGACTTATAGTCAGTTGTGACTTATATATCAAAATATATATATAATTTAACATGTTTTTAAATGTTAAAAATGTACTGAAAACATTACCGTCTATAGCCTCGAGAGGGCGCTCTAAGCTTGTGACAACTATATGAGAAAATATACAAAGAAAGAAAGACTGAGAAAGACTGAACACAAACAAAATGTCCCAAAAAGAAAATCCTTGTCTGCCGATTACAAACTCCATGTAGTAAAATTTGCAGCCAAAAATGGTAATAGAGCAGCAGAAAGAAAGTTTGGAGTGAGTGAGAAACTTGTAAGGGAGTGGCCTAAGAATGAGTCCACAGATGGCCAGAACTGGAGAAATGAGTCCACAGATGGCCAGAGCTGGAGAAATGAGTCCACAGATGGCCAGAGCTGGAGGAATGAGTCCACAGATGGCCAGAGCTGGAGGAATGAGTCCACAGATGGCCAGAACTGGAGGAACAGGTCCACAGATGGCCAGAGCTGGAGGAATGAGTCCACAGATGGCCAGAACTGGAGGAACATGTCCACAGATGGCCAGAGCTGGAGGAATGAGTCCACAGATGGCCAGAGCTGGAGGAATGAGTCCACAGATGGCCAGAACTGGAGGAACAGGTCCACAGATGGCCAGAGCTGGAGGAATGAGTCCACAGATGGCCAGAGCTAGAGGAATGAGTCCACAGATGGCCAGAGCTGGAGGAATGAGTCCACAGATGGCCAGAACTGGAGGAACAGGTCCACAGATGGCCAGAGCTGGAGGAATGAGTCCACAGATGGCCAGAGCTGGAGGAATGAGTCCACAGATGGCCAGAGACTGGAGGAACAGGTCCACAGATGGCCAGAACTGGAGGAACAGGTCCACAGATGGCCAGAGCTGGAGGAATGAGTCCACAGATGGCCAGAGCTGGAGGAATGAGTCCACAGATGGCCAGAGTCCACAGATGGTCAGAGCTGGAGGAATGAGTCCACAGATGGCCAGAACTGGAGGAACAGGTCCACAGATGGCCAGAGCTGGAGGAATGAGTCCACAGATGGCCAGAGCTGGAGGAATGAGTCCACAGATGGCCAGAACTGGAGGAACAGGTCCACAGATGGCCAGAGCTGGAGGAACAGGTCCACAGATGGCCAGAGCTGGAGGAATGAGTCCACAGATGGCCAGAACTGGAGGAACAGGTCCACAGATGGCCAGAGCTGGAGGAATGAGTCCACAGATGGCCAGAGCTGGAGGAATGAGTCCACAGATGGCCAGAGCTGGAGGAATGAGTCCACAGATGGCCAGAACTGGAGGAACAGGTCCACAGATGGCCAGAGCTGGAGGAACAGGTGCACAGATGGCCAGAGCTGGAGGAATGAGTCCACAGATGGCCAGAACTGGAGGAACAGGTCCACAGATGGCCAGAGCTGGAGGAATGAGTCCACAGATGGCCAGAGCTGGAGGAATGAGTCCACAGATGGCCAGAGTCCACAGATGGTCAGAGGTGGAGGAATGAGTCCACAGATGGCCAAAACTGGAGGAACAGGTCCACAGATGGCCAGAGCTGGAGGAATGAGTCCACAGATGGCCAGAGCTGGAGGAATGAGTCCACAGATGGCCAGAGTCCACAGATGGTCAGAGCTGGAGGAATGAGTCCACAGATGGTAAGAGCTGGAGGAACGGGTCCACAGTTAACATAGTGGACACCTACCGTATTCAACTTGTTGTTCTGTGGGCTATTGTGTAGATGAATAACTTGCCTTTCCAGATTACATGTCTGTTCTTGGTCTTGTATTTTGTGAAATCAGTTTCTAATTAAATGTGACTTATAGCCCAGTGTGACTCCTCTTCATGATGCATGTTTTCACTGATGCGACTTCTAGTCCGGAAAATACGGTATGTGGAAAAGGAATACTGTACATTTTAGGCAAAGTAACTGCAATATGGCTACACTCAATTAGTCTAATACTTTTAGTTTTAATTTTTTCCTTCAAAAAAGGTGTCCCTATTTATATTACACGGCATGTTTACACTGTCTTCCTGTCTCTCCAGGAAGTGATTTCAAAATACTGTTGGTTTACGAAGCACTGAACAGTTTAGTGTCAAATATGTCTGATCCGCTGCTTCATTATGAACCACCTAGTCTCGCATTGCCAGACCTTTCTCCATTCAGGTCTGGGAGGCAAGTCCACACAGCATTCTGGGATGGGAGAAAAAGTTTTTTTGGCATTTCTAAACCAATCACAATTGTCATGGGTGGCGCATAATGTTGGGAAAAGCTGCGGTAGCAATGCTAAATAGTCTCAAGAAGGAAGTTGTTTTGGTGGAACATACTGTATGTACATTCAAAAGTAGTTTTAGCCGTGCAACAGAAAACTCAGATTGCACAGCTAGTCTAGCTAGCTGTGTGGATTTACCCTGCAGAGATCTGAGGACCAGGTAACCATAGTCCTCAGATTGGACAGATAGTCTAGCTAGCTGTCTGGATTTACCCTGCAGAGATCTGAGGACCAGGTAACCATAGTCCTCAGATTGGACAGATAGTCTAGCTAGCTGTCTGGATTTACCCTGCAGAGATCTGAGGACCAGGTAACCATAGTCCTCAGATTGGACAGATAGCTAGTCTAGCTAGCTGTGTGGATTTACCCTGCAGAGATCTGAGGACCAGGTAACCATAGTCCTCAGATTGGACAGATAGATAGTCTAGCTAGCTGTGTGGATTTACCCTGCAGAGACCTGAGGACCAGGTAACCATAGTCCTCAGAAATCCACCGGAGAAAGCAATAGGTAACGGGATGTCCGCCAGCAAAGGGTCAATCCCGTAAGTGGTCTGGGACAGCTCTGCTTCCTGTCTCCAGAGTCTGAACTATATACAGATAAGCAGAATTCAGTTTTTATGCACCACATCCAAACTTCCAGGAAACTGTAGGTGTGCTGCAATCAGGTTTGAAGACTTTTCTATTCAACGCTGCCTTTTTTTAAGTCATTGTTTATGCACTGTCACTTTTATTATTATCATTTCATAGCTGTTTTATTCTATTTTAGCTGTTTTTATATTCTATGTAACAAATGTTTTATATAAAGTGCTTTGAATTGCCTGCTAAAATGTGCTATACAAATAAAGCGTCACTTCCTTGCCTTGCCTGTATTAATAAGGTTAGACTAAATATTTTAAGCACCTCTCATTGTAAGTCAAAACAATTCAACAGCACCACAAACTACAGCCTCTGAAATGACCATATAATCAACAGATCTGTTTAACAAAATCTCAATATAACAAGCTTCATGAAGGTAGGATTTATTTAGGGCTGTTTTCATAAACCGAGTGGGACTATAGAGTATTTAGAAGGTCAAGAGCTGCCAAGGCATGCAATCACTTTAAGAGACGTGTCAACCTCAAGGCACATGGACCAGATCCTGGCCCTCGAAGATTTGGATCCAGCCTGCAACTCAATTTAGGTTCACAATACATTTTGGCCCAACAAGATGTGCGCCATACCGAAAAGATGGGAAACAGCTTTTCAAACTGTGATTACGCAACACTCAAAGCATTTGGCAGATTTGCTGACTTTGAACTCAGACATTCCCACAGAACCAGAGAGTTTGCATAATCAAACCTGTGAAACAGGTTGTTGTGAGTCGGCCAGCCTCCTTTGAAAAATTTAATCAGAATGATTATTTTGCTTGACTTGCTAAAGTCTAAGATGGTTAAGGAACCTTTTTTGCTGACTTTTTTGGGGCAAAAATATCTCTTTCTATTAAATGAAAGCCTGTCAATAGGCCCTTGATGTGATTCTCTTTTTTCAAAATGAAATTGAGTTTGACACCCCTGCTATAAAAATCAGAGTAGCCTGTGTTATTGGTACAGATCTTATATGAGTTCTGGAGTCTAAACTGCTGCTCTGCGGCTCACCAGAACTCTGTCCAACTATGTGAAAGTCACATCCAAGAGCATGGGGCAATAAACATAGAAGATAAAAATGATCAAGATCTCTGTTGGCATTAACTGCTAGACGTGATCACGTCCACAAAACACAGGCAGACAAAGATAAAGGGCGAGGTAAATCAGTGGAGCCTGTAGTTAGTGCCAGCCTTCACTCCCACAGCCAGACCAGCTCGAGCAGTCAGGAGACGTACAAAACATTAGAAAGGCAGAACCAATTCACACACAGTCGTTTAACTATTACAAATTCAGAAGTGAAAGAATGAAAATCAAGCTGGAACCACCCTAAAACCGCAATAGCCAATGTCTTTAACTTTAACAGATTTGAATTAATCCATCTTTCTCTTCTGCCCTGACTTCTCCAAAATGCCTTTCTACACATTCCTATATTGTCATAATGACAGAATAACATTTATTCTAACAACATATACGGTTGTTTTGTTTTTTTACAAAAAAAACAACCATTATTTATTATCGTTGGTACTCTCCTCCGCAGCCAAAATGAGGCATTTGCATGATGGCCGTAAACGCCCATTGAGAAAATAAATGGAACCTAGAAACTAATTTGCACGGCAATATTCACTCACATGATCCACATAATCCCACTTAGGTATGTAGGCCCACAGTATTCATTCTTTCATATGTGTAAAATAACTAATCACAATTTCCGTCTGACTATAAAAGCTTTGACCTGTGTGTGCGCCAAACGCTATAATAATATCGGGAGGCAATTTATGTGAGTATGGTTTTATTTTAATTGGCTGGTGTGGATGTAGGCGATCAGACAGCAAGTGGTGTGTTAAACTGGAAGACTCACTGCGCACGGGAGTGATGGAGAGACAAATATAAATGAGGAGGGAACTTACTGCCGGGGATAATGTAATCATTTGCAGCGGGGATTATTTCCCTATTTAGTTTAAAAGACAAAATACAAATACTGAAACTGGTTATAAATTCAGCATGTCTTTCATGCCTTTTAAGTTTTTACACTGCTGAGCACTCAAAACAAATGTAAGACTTACATATTTTATTTGCAAAATGGAGCCAAAGAATTGACCAAAACAGCACTCATCTCAGTGTTCTTGAACATATTTCATCTAAAACTAGATAGCATATCAAAATAGCACATTTTACACTGCTAAGAGTATATATTACATAAAAGAGTATATATTCACACTTATTTACTATTTAGTCATCATTCCCATTCTCATATCTCACTTATTGTTATGTATTCATCATTCTCATTCCCTATTCCAGAGCTGTTCATAATGTTCATACTGTAATATAATAACATAATACTATTTATCCCAGTATCCTTTGCTCCACATTTAAATATGTTTTATTGCACTATTCATTGCACTCATGCCTTTATATTGTTTCTGTTTAGAGTATGTATATATTAGTGTGTATACTGTATATTGTTTGGTTGTTTTGTATGTGTAAGCACAGTGTGAGTAACAATGTTCCAAAGTAAAATTCCTTGTATGTGTCCTGATACCTGGCAAATGAAGCTGATTGATTGTGATTGTGATTCTGGAAGCTGTTTTCTGTATGTTCAGGTGGGTAAATAAGCTACCTGAGAGACGGAGACTGACGAGGCGGTAGCGGCTCATCAACACAGACAAAAGGACACGGAGACTCTTGAGCATCGGATTCAGAGGAAAGAGTACTCCTAAAGAGACTGGTTGTTCCAGTCTTAATAGATAAATCAACTAAAATGTGCACAGCTAATAGAAGGGAGTAATGTTAACAGCATCAACAACACAAGGCAACGTTGGTAAGAGTCCAGCAGAGGCTGAATAAATTGCTCTAATGCGTGTCATATCAGTAGCAAGTAAACCTTTGTTCAGCCCACGTGGGAGCTGTCAGCAGCAAAGTTGCAAATCAAATGACATTTCTGACTATAGCTCTATTCCAGTATGATTAACAGTCCTGCCCATAGGAACACTTATTGCACTACGCATCTTCTTATCTTCCTCATCATTAGGGACAGTTCAAGATACCAGCTAATTCAAACACCAGTTCAAACCTCATTCCAAGGCCCTTGTTCAGATGTACAGTATGTATTAAAGTCTTTGGAAGATAAACTCTGAAGTGACATTTAATCTGGTTGCCAACATTCTCTTATTTAACAGGAAACTTGGAATACTGAGGTCCATTGAGCATGCGTGCCTGAAGTTAGCTAAATATACCGTGCATACACATGAATGCTTCCAGATATTTTTTTGTATATCATGGTTCATGCGTTCAAATGAAAAAAAAGTTGTATCTTTCCTGGAGGGAAAGGCTTGTGTCGTGCTATCGGTTGAGGTCCTTTTGGCAGCGTCTGCCTCTGACCCACTGTAACAACTGTTTCAGAAATTAAATGTAATAGTGCATGGTGGAGGTCAGGGTGAAAAAGGCTTTAACACACTTCTATGGCGACTGGGTGAATGGATGCAGCGGTTGCAGCTCCTCATCGTTGCAAAGAGATGGACAGTGTGTGCTAGACTGTCTGGGAGAATTTGTTTAAAAGTTGTTTACTGTGTATTTAACTGGCCTTCCTTTTTGCAGGGACCCTTATCTTTCTGCTGCCAAAGCCAACTTTAGGATTGTGCCTACTTTTAGCTATAATTTTCTTCTTTTTTTCCCCAACATGCCGCCCTCAATATAGTCATGTGTGCAATTGCACAGCTGAGGTATCAGCTGAGACTGACAGAAATAAAAAACGCAGTTAAAACAAAAGGACAGGAGCCATTTCCATTACGCACAATCAAGGGGAAATTCAATGTAAGGTGAGAAGTGACTATCTGCCCTTCCTGATCACCATCTTTAGCCCCTAAAATAGAGGACTTAATAGGGAAAAAAGTGAATTATAACACCCGAAACATCATTAAACCCCGCCGCACCTGGGCCCGGGACACTTCCTCCAGGTCTGATGATTTACACCGGAGGGAGCAGGACAGATGGTGGTGAACACATCAAGCTGTTTCCCAAACTGCAATCCCAATTAACTTTTCCTCTGCATTTGGGCAGGGTCACCTCAGAACGCTGCAGTGTTGTCACAGCCACCTTATCCGCCTTGCACTTACTTGAATGCATGGCAGTATGCATATGATCTAATTGTTTTTTATTCTGCTTGTATTGACAGTTCTGTTGTCTTTCATAGCTTTTATGGAAATGAATCATTTGGGCTATTTGATGCAGCCAGTGTTGGTGGACGAGCATTTGATGTTAGATGACAGTACACATAACTTTTGTCTAAACTAATAAAAATCATTTCACCAGTCAGCATAATAAACATCACATGGTTTTGTTTTTCATTCAGAGCTTTCAAGTGTGAGTTGATAATCCTGCCAAGTGAATGAATGGGGCTCAAATTAAAACTACAATTTAATTAAAATTAAAGACAATTCAAATCCTCATGTTCAGACACTGTAGATTCATTAAATAGATACAAGAAGCACTGCATGAATTTCATGGAAAAAAAAACTCTTGATGAAGATATAAGAAAAACCAGCAATATTTTAAGGCTTCATCCAAATTGGGTTATTAATCCTCTTTTATCTCTTTGCTGTGGATTGTACAGATATTTTGTTTAGTTCTTGTTTCAGCTTTTGAACAGAAGAACTGAAAGGAAATGCTTGAAGTATCCTAAAGGGTACTGCAATGGGTTAGGAAACTCACACGTCTGGAGACTGTCAAAATAAAGCACCAGAGGCCCATATCGCCTGGTTTAAGCTCCAAAAACACTTGATCCTACGTTTTCCTTAGTGCAGCTGGCCAGTACATTATCATCATCCGGGAAATTTTTTCAAACTTTAGAAAGCTCCTTTAGATCCACAGAAGACATTATCCAACTGTTTTCACAGGCTGAGTATTACTCCTTGTGGTGAGTAAACTTAACTTCATGTGGTGAAATTGGTGGAATGCCCATTAAAGTGTGCAATGCCCACTAACACTTAGGTGGCAGAACACTACTGTAAGAACACTGTGTTGTTGCAACCTCAACAAAAGAGTGACAGAAGGAGATGGTAGGTGGTAAGAGTCTGTGCAGCCTGTGGCACTGTTGTACCTAAAACGGCACTGCTTCATTCTATAAGCCAAATGAGCATCGGTTATTTCTGCTCACCTTTTTTCCTGTTGAAGGCGCGGTTCATAGTGGAAAATGTGCGTCTTTGAGGTCCCTCCGGAGTAACTGCCTATATTCCACCTGGAAAAGCAGCACAGAGAAGTGAGTTAAAAATGGCTCTTTTCCCCAAGCCTTCACTAAAACAAACACTGAAGTTTTTTTTCCTGTAAAATATCCCCAGCCTCTGAGAGTGAGTCAGAATGTGTTCCCATTACACTCCCAGACCATCTGAATTACAGTTGTTTCCCAATGGGCCACATCATACTCATGATCTGTGGATGCTGTCATCGTAATCTTGTGGTGTTGATAACAAAGTACTCGCTGTCCGTTCTGGTCCAGAGCACAGAACATATCTAGGTGATGCAATCAAGTAATAGTGTTGCACAGTAAACATCTTTCCAATAGAGCAAGGGCATATGTAAAGGTCCCATATCATGCTCATTTTCAGGTTCATAGTTATATTTTGGGTCTCTAATAGAACATGTTTCCATTCTCTAATGTTCAAAAAAACATTATTTTTCTCATACTTTCTGTTTGAATATACCTGTATTTATCCTATGTCTGAAACGCTCAATTTTAGTACCTGTCTCTTTAAAAAAAAAACTCCAGAAAAAAGACCAATCTGCTGTGATTGGTCGGCAGTTCCTTGGTGTTACATCTGCGCTTTTGGAGTTTCTGCACTGTCGTTGCAACGGGGAATGGCTGTAAAGGCACTTTCTACCTACCTCGTTTAAAGCCACCGTTTATGAACACGGACTACGCGCTTCTCTTTGTGAATCGCGCGATGTGACACTTATGGTATTTACACACTTTACAGTATTTGACACCTCAATCTGCCAATTAATTTCCCTTTTTACAACATGGGACCTTTAAGAGCACCAAACCTGAAACTAAACCCATGAAGTTTAGTCATCATCAGCGATGCCAACGTTGACCCCCCGTGAGTGTTTTGTTACAAATAATCATCTTCCGATTTCTGTCAGTAATAAAGTGATCTCAGAAAAACTGGTCCACCTCATTATTATAGTCTGGATAAAGTGAGAGATGAATGTGGGCTGTGGCTTAAATCAGTTTTTCTTCTTTGTTTTAAATACACTGTAGTCATAGCAGTGCAGGCTGGTTGTGTCTGGCTACCAAGTGGTGAACTGGTGAACTGGTGAACTGGTGAAGTACCTTAGTGTCACTTTGCTTTGAATGCTATCAGGCCCTTGCATCAAATCCCCACTGGAGTTCAGCCAACTAGAGTGACTGTGAGGACAAACGGTGCAGGACTCCGTCAGCCTGCTCCACAATCAATATTCTTTACTCTCTTACTGTGGAAGAATATGCAAGGCCAGCCGCGTAACAGCTATTTCAATCTTTCTTTGCAAACAAATTAACTCGTGACCGGTCAATCTAGAAAATGAATCGAATTTTTCCATCTTTGGCATTTTCCATTTATCAAGGGAAGCCTGAGCTATTACACGTTTTTAGTGGATGGAAAAATAAATCCTGCTCTTATGCCTTGGAAACAAACTGGCAACATGATGTGTCCTACGACAAGCTGCTCCAATTTTTGAAACAAGGTTTGATGAATGAAAACCGTGAAAGCTTTCATCCTATAAGATCTATTGGATCTATGTAATCACATTCGAAAATATAAAATATAATAAAATATTATATAATTATATTAGTAAATATGTTCCTTATGTATTTATACCAACAATATACCAATCTTAATCTAGTGTTATAAAACGTAATTCCTTGTATGCGAAATTGAGAAGCATTCTAGTAAATTGGTAGGTTTAAATCAAAGTCTTTGAGAGGTTTAAGTTCACACAAAGGCATACCTGGATTAGAAATCTTCATGGTTCCAAATGTTGGACATGATTTGGAACACAACTCCAGAAAACCAACCCAAACATCATGTGCATATATTCATTTTCATCTGTCCTCTCCAACTGGCAGTGGCCATGGTGCCTGGAACCGTGCAGCTGCAGGCTCCCGGTAAGCTAACTTAAGCTGTGTCTTTAGCTGCCGCTGCTAAGCTACACCATGTTGCCAATCTGTGTTTTGGTTTTTGTTTTTGGATGGAGAGGAAAAACAGATTACTGTGAGAATCGACAATCCTGATTTGATTTTTGAAGTTGAAGTAATAATAATAGTGATAACTTAAAGTAATAATTCACTCCACACAGCTCTATAAAGAAGGAAATATCTCTCCATTCCCGTTACAAACGTTGTCTCCATCTTTTCCAGGAGAAGACAGAAAAGTAGGACTGCTGCATGCTAAATGTTGGAGCTACATGTATCAACACTTATTTGTCAACTGTACTGGGTCACCTGTATTGAGACCCCATTTTAGATGACTGGTTGTATAACCTCTCTCTCATTCTGTTGGCTTGTTACATCACCCGCCACTGCAACGAACTCTGAGGAAGCTTTTGCTTCGTGGTGCCTTTTGTGATCAATTAGGGCAGTGACATAAATGATGCCATTCAGAAAATGAACTGTTGTAAAAGGCATTATCAACCAATAGTCCCTGGGGCTGAGAAGAAATAAAACTAAAGATGTGAAAACATATTTAATTAATGTTACATGGGAGGTTAATGGGTCATGAAAAATGGGGAGTTATTCTATTCAGTCAAATATCTTATCAGTATATATTAGAGAGGGGAGAAGCTGGTGACAAACAACCCACCTTTAAAAAAAAAGATCTATGACAGAGCTCCAATTATTTTGGATTTTGCATTAAATATCAAGCAATCATAACAACTGTCTCTTTAAATGGAAAAAGGAAAAACCCTTAGCTGAAGACTGTACATAATAAGACACATAATGACATATGAGACATAATTGAGGGAAATTTAGTTTGTGGATACAAATACAATGTATGTGGATTCTCGTAGTAAGGGGATATTTTATTGCAACAGAGGCCCTGGAAAGGGCTGGAGAAAAATGAAATGGAACAAGCTTCAGGGTGGGGACTTGGACATTCCTCCGTCGGCCAAAACAGAATATCTTTGCTGCTAAAAAAGACAACTTGTGTTCCTTATTTACAGGTCCAAGAGGCGCCTATTGACATGGCCTTGGCAGATGAACAAGGACACTGCCATTGTTTGCATTTCACCAAAGCAAGAGAAGGTGGATTCTGCAGATCTCAGCCCCAAAGTACTCTGCAGTCCCTGCACTGCCACATTATGACCTGGGCAGTGGAGGCTTTAGGATCTTAGAGAAACAGCTCTTTGGATTTGTTTCCTTCATCATGAAAGCAAGTTAGATAATATTTGCTGCATTAAATAACACCGCATTAGGGACATACAGCTTCCCTTTAATGGTTTCCGGTATTTGTTTATAGTTTAATATTATTTATAAAAATCTGGGGAGAAAGAAGCATCAGTGGGAATCCTTTGTGGCAGGAAGTATGGAAGGGATTTGGACTGCCGCTCTTCATTTCCATCAAGAACATAAAAAAGCATTTTTAACCAAGTGCAGCACTAACCTGAGTATGTAGCTAAAATAGGCCTATTCTTAAAAAAAGGTAAAGAAACTCCCAATGGAGCAGTGTTCCATTGTTTTAAAAAGGCTTGTTGTGGCATTCTCAGGGACAAATTGGTATTAAGAAAGAGGGGAAATTATATAATTATTATTATACTATATACTAAATAATATATTATACTCTATATAATACCTAAAGGACACTGGAATTCTGAGCAATTTCATTACAGTGTAATTCTTAATATTTAATACTCAGGACTTTTGATACACCAAACTATATTTCTGCATGTTTATACAAACCCTTTATCCCTCTACCACTTTATATATGTATATAATTGCTCTCAGGACTGTGTTCCACATTCCACCCCTCTCTTTTTGTAAAACATTTTATATTTTATATTTTTGTGTTGACACTGTATAGGGGTTGCTTGAATCTCGTTGCACAGGTACTGCACTTGTGTATAATGACAATAAAGGCATTCTATAAATTGATCAGGTGTTTTATTTCCGGTGCTGAATGAATATAAAAATGCCTTAGTTGGCCCCAATCCCGAGCCTGTGGTTTGGCTTAGGACGTCCCTAAAAGTCGCCATTAAGAGCTTTAAGTCCTTAAAGCAAAGACTGGACTTATTTTGGCAACTAGTACAACAAGGTCTGGCAGCAGACACAACCTGGCTACCTTTCTGTTTGTTTGTGACATACTGTGGTGTAAACGCAATGCCTCAACTCACACCTGACTGTGATGTCACTCATTTTGATTGGCGGCTGAAGTATGTGGACTGTTTTAATAGCTTCCTCTCTGGTGTATCAACAGCACCAATCCTGGGAGAGCTGTCGAGCCCAGGAGACACACACACACACACACACACACACACACACACACACACACACACACACACACACACACACACACACACACACAGTCCCCCTTCTATGTTTGCCAGCTGCAGTGGACACATCAGCCTAGGTCTCCACACCTGGGTTACAGCATGACTGACTATCACATTTATGCTCCAACTTATTGGGACTAACGAGAACATTAAAAAGCACAAAAAAACGCAATAAAATGGTAATTAAAACCACATTATGCAGTTACAGTCTACTACCACCTAACGTTATACTAAGACAGTCTGAACATAAGAGTAACAAAGAAAAAAAGCATTTAGCATATATATATAACCACTTATGTATACACTATTTGAAGCCTCAATTGTCTTTCTGAACTTTGAGTAAAAATAAAGCAGCCAACACTTCACTAACTTGGATTATCATCCTCCAAAAAGCACAGCAAAAGCCATGTCCAAAGTCTCACACTTCACCAATAGTGAAACAAACATTTGGAATTTAGCTTGGGAAAGACTTTGTGGAATAGAGCGCGACCTACTTTGACCCTGTGGAGTGAACTCTCTCAAGCCAATGACCAGCTATACAGGAATCCAAATGCAGAAGTTTGACCAAAGTTAATGTTTAAAAAGGCTTATTTAGCAAAGCAAAAGAAGTTAACGTTCCATTTATAAATGCCTCTCAGCCAGTCACTAATCTGACCCATATGCACTAAAAAGGCAGCAGGCTTTTAACATGGAATAGAAGCAAAGCATGCACTGTGGTCCTAACATATTGCCTCAGAAATCAACAATGATCTTTTGTTTTCTTCACTTTGCTCTCACCCAGGCTCTGGAATCTTGCTGGCTAAAACATCGCAACTGCAATCTGTTTATGCACTTAGTCCCAGAATTCCTCAGTTGAATCAACCGTGATGTCTTTGTGTCTAATCTAAAAGACCGGCTTGCTCTCTCACAGCCTGGCAGTTAAACTCCTGCAGGTTAAATGCAACACCCTGACAAACTATATCACACAGTTAGAGGACAAGAAAAAAAATGGAAAAAGATCTATGGAGAGAAACAACAACAGAGCAGAGATACAAGCTACTTACCCGCTTCAAACTGGGGAGGAATAGTGAGGAGGAGGAAGTTCCAGCCGATTTTAATAGTTTTCAGCTGTGGGCCAGATGGTGGTACACTAAGGACTGCAGCAAGCACAGATGATGGGGTTTTGCAAACTCAACAAGAAGCGTTTGCCTAGACACATGATACTTGACATTCAAACCCAACTTCCTCCGCCCACAGTTTGTCCAACGGGATTCTTTTGGACTTTTGCATGTGCAAAAAAAAAAATGACCGGGAACTGGTCCACCGAGGTGCACAGTGGCATAGAGGAGATGACCTATAAAAGCCACCATGCAAGAGGTTGCAGTCTGACCCTTTTTGCTGCAGTATGTGATTCATCATCACGCTATGTGCACTAGCAACACCCTTAGTTCAACATCTTGGCACCAATCACAAGAGCAGTATAGCCAAAATATTATGGAGTAAAAGTCTCCAACACAATGCCTTAAAAGCCTCCCTGTGAGATTATGTCAATTTAATAATACCCTTTCCTTTATTTCCACTGCACTCCAGACACATTCAAGCAGCTTGAATTGTTATTCCATTTTAAAATCTGACACTTGATTGTGCTTTTTATCACCTAGAGATGAACTGTCTGGGAAATCCTCAAAGTGAAGAGCAGAGGGCAGAGGAGGGTCATAAAAAGCACAATTTTGGAGCTGACAAACACCTGAAAGTGAAGCCCCAATTACTCTGCTTACTGAGAGCACAGGCAGAGAGCTGTGCGGTGGGTTATTTATTTTAATGTCTCCACATCTTAAACCTTGTGCAAATGTTGTCTCCTTGGGGTCTTATCAGGACAACGTCTGTCTTAGAATGCATCCTTCACAGTCTTTTGAGTGTCTCAACAAAACTACTTAAGGAAGGGCCACTGGTAACAAAGACAGACAATACAGAAAAACTTACTCAAGATAAAGGTGAAATTTCATCAAGAAAAAATGAAAAATGAGTTTAATAATCTTATACACAGACGACTCACGTCTTCATAAAAATATTGGAGATGCACAGCTGTCTGTGGTCGAGAGTGACATTGGAATTTTTAATACTGGCCTTACGCTGGTTTACAACAATGGAGACATTCAGCCAAATATAATGAGCCTACTTTGGACCCAGATGAATTCATGTCTCAATTAGCATTGATGTGAATGCATGAGTGCTGAGTGTGCTGTATATTTTGCACATGGACTTCAAAGCACTGCTGTGAAAGTGAGTGCATGTGGCATAGCAAAAAATTAGCATTGTGGAATCTGTGTTTGGGTAAATAATCTGAATAAAAAAGACAAATTAAAAGTCAAAAAAAGGTTATTCAAATCCGTGGAAGATACTCCTTGTTCTTGAAATGGTATCTGGTTAGAGATTTAGCTTGGTAAGGGCCTTGGGTGGTGGTGTGTTTTTGCTGGCCAGCAGAACTTTGGTTTCGGTCTAAGAGTGCATTAAAAACAGGGAGGGTCCCAGGATTTGGGTTTCTCTGTTCTTTATTTTTCTAGGGTTTTTCTTTGCACTGGCCTGAATTATTTAATGTTTGTGTCTTGTATTAACAGCTGTGGAGGGGTAAGGGAAGTGGCTGGGCCGGACCCTTTCCGGGAAAATGGGGACCTTTATGCTAGACAGACATGGCTAAAAAGTAAAGAAAAAAAAGCTCCATTATACAGATGATGTGGAAAAAATTAAGCTATTGTTGATGATATAGTAGCGCTTTTTCCGCTTATTTGTCTGTATATATACTGTATATCCATTCATTTGGACAACCCCCAGGACAGGGGACCAAAGAACTGTGTTGTGTTTTTGAGAACTATAGACTGACTCAGCATGTGACGGAGCCCACGCACAATAAGGGACACACTCTGGACCTGATAGTCTCCAAGGGTCTGAACATTTCCAAGGTTGTGGTGACTGACGTTGCTCTCTCTGATCATTCTTGTGTTTTCTTTAGCGGCACTTTCTCTGTGACCAAAAGTGTCCAAACACCAGTGAAACTTTTATTCAGCTTTTCTCCTCCACACCCGCCCTCTCTGGGGTCTCAGTCACTGAGCTTGTAGATCATTTCAACTGTAAAATTACAAATGTTATTGATGCCATTGCTCTCACTAAGGTCAAAGTTGTCTCTGGTAGGAAAAGATCTCCATGGAGAAATGCCCTACTGGTGAGAACAGAAAAAAGAGAGTGTAGGAAAGCTGAACGAAGGTGGCAAAAAACAAACGTCCTGGTCCATTATAACACCTATAAAGATAGACTTTGCATTTTTTATTTGGAACTGAGGAATGCAAGGTCTTTCTTCTCTGATATTATCTCTAGAAACAATAATAATTCACGTGCCTTGTTTGCCACTGTCGATAGATTAACAAACCCTCCAGGACCAGTAGCATCTGAACTTTTATCTACCAAGGCCTGCAATGACTTTGCATCCTTCTTCAAAGACAAAATTCACAAGATTAGACAAACAGTCAGTGCCTCCATATCAAGTTCAGGATATGTGTTGTCACAGTGTTCAAGCAAAACTAGTTCCAATATGACAGAATTTCATACAATCAACCATAAAAACCTGGTGGACATTATACAATATCTGAAAACTTCCTCCTGTTGCCTTGATATTCTACCAACGGGTGTTTTCAAAATTGTTTTGAATTGTTTGGCTTCTGATCTTCTACAGATTGTGAACACGTCTCTTCTTTCAGGAATCTTTCCACAGGCCCTGAAAACTGCAGTAATCAAGCCACTCTTAAAAAAGAACAATCTAGACACATCACTAATGAGCAACTATAGGCCAATATCAAACCTTCCGTTTTTAAGTAAAATCATTGAAAAAGCGGTTTTTCAACAACACAACATTTCTTGTCACTAAGCAACAGTTTTGATAGCTTTCAGTCGGGTTTCCGACCACACCACAGCACTGAGACGGCTCTTGTCAAAGTCTTTAATGACATCCACCTTAACACAGATAATGGCAAAATTTCAGTCTCAGTATTACTTGATCTCAGTGCTGCATTTGACACGGTCGACCATGACATATTACTAGACCGATTGGAAAACTGGGTTGGTCTTTCTGGCTCAGTACTAAACTGGTTTGAATCCTACTTACAGAATAGGGATTACTTTGTGTCAATAGGTAATTATACATCTGAGCATACAGATCATACAGGAGCATACAGGAGTTCCCCAAGGCTCCATTCTGGGGCCTATTCTGTTTAACATTTACATGCTTCCACTGGCCCAGATTATGGAAAACAACAAAATAAGTTACCATATTTATGCGGACAACACACAAATTTACATAACCTTATCGCCAGGGGACTAGAGTCCAATACAAAAAACTGACTAAGTGCATTGAACAAATTAACGGCTGGATGTGCCAGAACTTTCTGAAATTAAAGGAAGGAAAAACTGAGGTGGTTGTTTTTGGAGCAAAAGAGGAGTGATTAAAAGTCTGCACTCAGCTTCAAACAACAATGTTAAAAACAACAGACAGACAGAAATCTTGGTGTAGTCATGGACTCTGACTTGAATTTTAACAGCCACATTAAGACAATTACAAAGTCAGCCTTTTATCACCTTAAGAATATATCAAGGGTTAAAGGACTTATGTGTCAACAGGATTTGAAAAAACTTGCTTGCTTTTATTCCATGCTTTTATCTTCAGTAGACTTGACTACTGTAACGGGGTCTTTACAGGCCTCCATAAAAAATCTATCAGTCAGCTGCAGCTGATTCAGAACGCTGCTGCTCGGGTCCTCACTAAGACCAAGAGACTGGATCACATCACTCCAGTCCTGAAGTCCTTACACTGACTTCTTGTGTCTCAAAGAATTGATTTCAAAGTACTTTTGCTAGTTTATAAATCATTAAACGGTTTAGTGCTACTAACCTAACCCTAACCCTTGCCTTGCCTATATGCATTTATATCTAAATGTGCTTGCCATCACAAGTGCATGTTCATACAGCAGAGTGGACAGTGGGTGGTGAAGCAGGAATTTGCATCTCAATTAGAAGCATCTCAGTGGATTTTCATTGAAATTTGCAGCCTCTTCATGATTTGTGCTAGCCTAGAAATCTAGACGCACCCTAGCGGCACCAGATGTCATCTGCAGCCAGGGTCCGTCTAGAAACTCTCCGTTGGCTTGGAAAAACCAAATTCTGGTCAGGCCAATCACATCGTGTATAGAGTCGGTGGGTGGGCTTAACATAATGACAACAGAGTTGGGACGGTTCCGCGTCAACAGGGCCGGCCTGTGGCTTAGGCAGTATAGGCAAATGCTAAGGGCGCAAACCACCAGGGGGCGCCCGGCCTGTGCTGTACCTATAACCGTACGTTCACACCGCCAGCGACTTGAGCGTCTAAAGATACCGGAAGTCATTCATTTTCAATGGAAGCCGGCTTCTCTCAGCTGCAAGGAGCGGCAAATCTGTCGGCGTCGCGTTTTGGGCGTTTTGAGCGTGTTGAGCGTCAATCTGAAAGTTGAAATTTTTCAACTTTATGGTAATGAGCTATGACGCGGTTCAGCGACAAGCAGTGGCTAACGCCAGCCGCCAATCGGAATATAGAAGTCCTTCACGCTGACTGATTCCGGAGAAACATACGATGTAATCTTTTCGTTCTTACCAAAACATTTGTTCCGAGGGCAATGGAGGATCAGCTCATCCTCGCCGTTGCTGGGTTTCCTATTATTTATGATATGACGTTGTTTGCGTATAGCGACCAGTTAAAAAAAAACGAGGCATGGGATAAAGTATAGCCGAGATAGTCGGTGTGTCCGGTGAGTTGATGATTCATCATCTTTTTAACGAGGGAAATGAGCAGTGCGCTGTAGCATGGTAGTCTTCCTTGCTTGATGTGAATGGTACAATCTGTTTTGCAGATCATTTTACCCTTATTAAATGCGCAAATGCGATGATCCATAATTATCCAATGATACACATAGAGGACAAGCGCGAAATATTTACGAAAGCGTTTTGCTCACAACACCGATTTGACCAATTGCGCTATACGAACGCCGCCACATCAGAGCGGCCAAAGCGTCTGAAAGCGTCCCCGTACTTTTTGACAAGCGTCCTTGGCGGGGCGGCCAGAGCTTTTTCAGCTCAAGTCGGTGGCGGTGTGTACGTACAGTAACGTCACCTTAATTAAAAAAAAAATAAGCCCGACGTCTTTTACCTGCATCTAAATCTCATAATGTCAAAGCATCCTAAACTGGTGCCCAGGGGAGGAAAAAAAGAAAAGAAGAGGAGGAAAAACGTGACAAAGACAGAGGTAATGTTACAGTAAAGGTGATGATGATAATGATATTATTTTGCTGTTGCAGAACAATGATCGATAATAGCATTAGCCGTTAGCATGACATAGTTGGCTAATCAATAAATAGCGAGCGCTATCTGTTAGTTTTAACATCAGTTAATGTTATGGAAGGGCCCAGTTGTTGGAAAATAGTGATTTAAATGCCCCCCCCTCTTGCCATCCTCAGGCAAATGTGTATATATTAGATTTATTAAGCAGATATTATAATGTTAATTGCATTGACATGGTTATTTTACCTTTTCCCAGGTGGTAATAGTCGTTCAAAATACTATTCATTTTTCATACTTATAAGCCTAGCTATTAGCTGTGTTATAGCTCATATTATCTTAAGTGTGTTCATCATGTTAAACTATGTTAGTGTTAAAGTGTACATCATTAATGTTACAGCAAAGTTAGCATTCCCACATGCTATAGTATATTATTCTGCAGTTTACCGATCCATTGCATTATTCTAATTAGCATTTCACTGTAATAACAATAAATTACAGTAATAATTTTTCTAATCCAAAATTTATATTGTATATTATAAACAATAGTGTACATCATGCATGCATCTCTTTTTTGTTTATATTATTTAATTTAATTTGACTTCATTCTTGAAATAATGTGTTTATTATTAGACTGGGGTCACATATTCCTCTTCTGTCTTCAGATGCACTGCTGAGGTTTCTCAGTCAAACCCCTGCAAATCATCTCAGCTCAGCAGCACAACCCAGCACTGAAGAAGCAGCATCAAGTGCCCCTCCTTTTGAAGTAATTCAAGTTAAGGCAGACTAAAATAACCAGAAGAGCTATTCTTAAGATCATATTTTCATGTTTTTTTTTTTAAATGCTTGTATTTTTTGTGCCTACTCATTTCTTTGATTTCTTACTTTGCACAGTGCCATATTTATATTGTATTTAATTTAATGTCACTTGTTTACACTTTTTTGGTAGTATTTTAATGTAATACTTTATATAAGCTATTTATATTGTATTTCAGATATTGAGTTCATTTGTTTTGTTTCTTTAATTATTTTTAAGTTTTTTTAATGTGAATATTGTTTTATGTAAATAAAAAATGTCCAAGACAAAGCTTTTTAGTTTCTTGTGAGTATATGTACACTAGCAGACATGCAAGTACTGTACAGGGGGGCGCCACCTAAAATCTTGCCTAGGGCACCAAATTGTTTAGGGACGGGCCTGCGCGTCAATTCCCTGCTACTTGAAAACAAAGAAGATGACTGCTGCTGCTGGAGAACAACGGTCTGTCCAAACGACTCTGGAAGACTTGGAGTAAAGCTCTGAAGTCATTCTTAAAAAAGGAACATGTGTTCGCAGTTTAAAGTTTAATCTATCAACCAGCGTTGCTCTGACTGGTTGTAGAGCTATCCCATTGCGTGCAGAGGGAATTTGAAAGACAACCATTTATCCCGCTCCTTGGATTGAGCCCTGCCAATGGGGAGCTCTCACACCCAACATCTGGATGTGGGTCTGGCTGGTCAGGCTAGATTTGTGCTCCATTTATGCGGTAATGCACAGCAGCAATGTGTGATACCGGCAATGTGTTTTTAGTAGGTATGGCTTACTGAATGTCCCCGCACAACTCACTGCACCAGAAATGATGAAAGCAATCATTTCCATCCACTGCTGCTGTACAGTGAACAATCTCAACTACATTAAACTGTTTTATAAACAACCTGCCCCTGACTTGTAGACTAATACATACATACATATATACATATATATATATATATATATATATATATATATATATATATATATATATATATATATATATATATATATATATATATACACACACACACACACACACACACACGGGTATAAAATTACTTTAAATCAGCAGTTCAAGTTTATAAATCCAGACCTCAGAAGCACTGTCCTCTTCCATGAATCAATGTCAACACAGGCTATATACAGTTGAGGCCAAAATTATTAGCCCCCCTTTTGAAATTACACACAACTCTTTATTTCTACATGGAAATGATCATTAACATCAACTTTTTTGTGTTTGTTTCCAACATAACAAAGACTAAATGTCCACTAAGTTTGATTAGCATATTTTATTGATGCACAAGAAAGGGCAAAAATGAGACTTCGAAAATATGAATATATTCCATTAATAGTCAATAGTGTACCATTTCTGAGCCACAACTGACAACAACCTCTTAGAGTAGTTCTTTACTAGGTTGGTACAGGTCTACTGAGTGAATCTGGCCCATTCTTCCATTGCAAATTGTTCCAGCTGGTCCAAATTGCGTGGTTTCCGAGCCCGCCACACATTCTCAATAGGATTGAGGTCTGGGCTCTGTGCAGGCCACTCCACGACCTTGGTTTTTCGATGTATGCTTTTGGGTCATTGTCTTAGAACCAGCGAAGACCTAAGAATAGACTACGAGCAGATTGACCCACCACAATGAAGAGCCCTCACAACTGTGTTCCTTGAAACATCAACTCCAGAAGAGGCCAGGTCAGCAACAATCATCTTGGCAGATGTCCGGGGCTTCTTGCTGACATCGAGGACTATTTTCCTCTCCAGTTCTTGAAATCTTGTGCTGACGACCACGCCCAGGTTTGTTTCTTACAGAATTTGTCTCCCATTACTTGGCAATGAGGCAACGTACAGCGGTTCTACTGTGAAACGCTTGGAAATAGCAGTATAGCCTTCCCTCTAATCATGAACCTCCACTATCTTCTTTCTGAGCTCAAGATTGATTTCCTTTGTCTTTGGCATGGTGAGTAAATGTAGTCTTTTCAGTAGCCTTTCAATAATGTGTATGCCTTGTTCATTGGAGTCCTTTCATGCTGATTGAATGCTCAGGTGTTGTTAGGAAGCCTATTGACTGCACAGGTGTTGTTTGAGAGCTGATTGGTTAATTAGGTGTGTTTTGAAAGCAGAAATTCACTTGGGGACTAATATTTTTGACCACCTCATTTTCATCTATATTTGATATAAAGCAAGCCTAAAAATGTATTTTATATTCCAACATGTACCAATCGCATTGGTGAATGTTTGATTCTATCAAGTTTTGTCATTGCTGCAAACATGAATTGGCCTCATGGTTGTATGGCTCTGCCAACTAGTCAAGTTGCAGTTTACACCCATCTCTGTCCAGACTCATATATGTAGTAAAGACCCTGGAGCAATTTAATAAAAGGTGTGTATTTTCTGGTGAAACATGGATGCTATACACATCTTCAGCACAGCAGATCTATACACTCACCACCATTTCATTATTCAACCAAATGTGAAATTTGGTCATAATTACCCAATCAATTTTTTGAGTTATGGCCAGAAACATGTTTTGTGAGGTCACAGTGATCTCCATAATCCAATTAGTGCATCGTTAAATCAAATTGGCATGTGTGGGCATTCCTGATAGATGGGAATGGGATGATTGCCTTTTAACCTTTGACCTAAACAATGTAATCAGTCCATTCATTCAGTCCAAGTGGTTTCTGCCAACTTTGATGAACACTGTAATCCCTGGGTAAGTGCTCTCACAAAGCTTTTTATCAAATCAATCTGGCAACCTAACATTTTCAAATTCAAACATAAAAAGGCAGGATTTCTAAGTAAATGCCAATCACATGCAACATAAACATAGAGTAGTGTAAGAGAATACTACAAGACATGCCTGTCACCCAATCAGTTCTGTGAGGCTTTACTTCTGTGGTATTTTTGGGAAAAAAATGCTGATGTCAACATGCCAACATTCAAATAAAAAAGTCACAATCAATAAAAGGTTTCCCCATTAAGACATTAGGCCAGAACCAGAATATCTAATCAAGCTGGATCTTAAATATTTAGTAGACAAAAACTAATGGCAGATATGGTATTATGGTTCATATGATATGGTTTATATTGATCATGTATTAGAGTGGGGACAATAAAATAGTATGCTAGGATTCTCCACTATATTTACTCAGTCTTCATGAAGACAGTTTGACGTGACCTCTTCTCTATGGATGTTTATCATCCCTCTGTGCTGAGAGTGGTAGGCGGTGTATACATCAGAGACTCATCAAGTCTCAAAATCTACACAGTACAGTACCTGTTTTAAAATAATGTGTTATTTAAATATAAATATAACAACGTTTACACTGCACATAGAATGAAAAAAGTGATTTACAATAGATAATACCACTCATGCAATAAACAGTGAAATATGTGAGCCACCCATAGATATTGTGGTCTTTTTCAGAGATTGAAGCTAGTTTATTTATAGCCTGATAATGATTCTTTTTATACCTGCTCCTGTTTACAAGGAAAATATATTGTCATCTGGGGAGCAACAGACTCACACTGAAGTCCTACAGGATGTGCTCTCCTCGTTAACTCTGTCTCGAGCAGTTCGTTAATGGGAGGCAAAGTGCCTTAACATTAATTAAAAATAAAAAATAAATAAGGAACGTCACACTGAAATCAATGTGCCTCCAAACTGTATGTCAGGAAATTCCCAATAGGTCATGAACTTGCCTTTTTTTTGCTGAATCTACACAAGCTAATTAAAATGCCGAGCAGTATCCTGAGGAACGGGGGGAAAGCAGGAAGGTGCCTACTGCTGTAGAGCTACAGAGATATACAGCACACTGCTGTTATGATGGAGGATTTGCTGAGGAGAGGAGGAGAAACTGATCTGCTCGTGTGTGAAGTGAAAGCATCCGAGCAGATCATATCATACTACTTCCCATTGTCATATTTTTAGTTTTTTAATCTTCTGCTGCTGGGTGTCCCTGTGTGTGTAACAAGCATAGTGTGTGCGCTCTGTGCGCAAGCCTAGGCACATTTTACTAATGTTCTGTTAAAATAACAATGAAATGCTGCGTTACTGACTTTAGACCAGATTTTTCTTGGTCAATGTAGAGATCACTTCCCGCTGCCTCAATAAAGCAATACGCCCAGAATGTACCTGAACACACCTCCCTGTAAGACCAGCACGCCCAGAATGCACCTGAACACACCTCCCTGTAAGACCAGCACGCCCAGAATGCACCTGAACACACCTCCCTGTAAGACCAGCACGCCCAGAATGCACCTGAACACACCTCCCTGTAAGACCAGCACGCCCAGAATGCACCTGAACACACCTCCCTGTAAGACCAGCACGCCCAGAATGCACCTGAACACACCTCCCTGTAAGACCAGCACGCCCAGAATGCACCTGAACACACCTCCCTGTAAGACCAGCACACCCAGAATGCACCTGAACACACCTCCCTGTAAGACCAGCACGCCCAGAATGCACCTGAACACACCTCCCTGTAAGACCAGCACACCCAGTATGCACCTGAAGACACCTCCCTGTAAGACCAGAATGCCCAGGATGCACCTGAACACACCTCCCTGTAAGACCAGAATGCACCTGAACACACCTCCCTGTAAGACCAGAATGCCCAGAATGCACCTGAACACACCTCCCTGTAAGACCAGAATGCCCAGAATGCACCTGAACACACCTCCCTGTAAGACCAGAATGCCCAGAATGCACCTGAACACACCTCCCTGTAAGACCAGAATGCCCAGAATGCACCTGAACACCTCTCCCTGTAAGACCAGAAATTGACTGTGTCGGTCTTAAACTAGCATAGGGCTTTGCGCTGCGCCGGGTACAAGATAGGGCCCTTAATCTCTCTGCAGCAGAAATCTGGAAGAGACTTATACCACTCCACAGTGACATCAGGCACAGAAGGACCCAACAGCACTAGATCACTCATTTTCATTTAGTTTCAGAGCTGATCTGTTCTGTATCAGTAGCCACAGAGATTTGAAACCTGAAACAGATGCTGAACAGTATGGTCAGGAAGATTCATGTAGACTATAAATGAGCGGTGAAAGAAGTGTTAATAATAATGTTATCATGGATAATAATGTATGTGTCTTTCAGCTCAATGTTTCAGTTTTCTGTTCCCATAAATCTCCGCTCTCAAGTACCAAACAGCACACAGACACGGGTTTTCTTTGCAGTTCATCACAGTCCAAGTGGCCGTTTGTGCCAAATGTGAAGAGATGGCCTCAAGGTGTTTCACGATCACGTTCACAAGATTGGGACAGACCTTTGACCTAAAAAAAATCATCTCTTTATCCTTAAGACCAAGTGTTGCTGGATGTTTCTGCCAAATCTGAAGGAGCCATAAAAACAAGCACTGTTATACAGATTCAAATGGAGCTGAGTCTTCCTGCAGGCTTTCTATACCACGCTAGAATGGCTTGAAACAAGGTAACCAAGGTAACCAAGTTACAGAGTCCATGGTAGAACTATAATTAGATTTTACCACAGAGTAATGAAATGTGTGTGGCAAGGTTCTAGGTAACAGGTTCTAATGCTTACAGTTCTTGATGGGGTCATCAGGGCGGTTCACGGCTTTTATGTTTAACTGGGTTAACCTGTCAAATGGCTGTGAGCCACTGTATCAGTTAGTCGTAGCTCAGCAGATCTTACATCATAGAGTCAATCTAAAAAGTCACTTTGCTTTATAGATATGACAAGGTTTACCAAACATGTCATTGCACAAGTACATGGTTACTGACTTTAGATACAACAAAACATACAGATAAGTCTTTCTTACTGTAAAGGTAACCACAGCCTTGGCCAGGGTCCTCTTGGAGACATTTCCTACAAGGAGCCATACAGACATGTTTATATATTCACAGAAAACTTCTATCTGGTGTTTTTCCTTGACTTAGAGTCCACCAGATAAATCAAGGTCTTAATTCACATCATCTTGGCTTCACATCCACCCACATTTCACCCAAGTCAATAGAAGAGAAAGATGGGAGGCATTTCAGATTGAATAGATTTAGAGACCAACAGATCTACTCACAGCAAATGCTCCACCCTATCAAATGCCAATACTTTGTGATGTTTCCTTGCTTGCGAAGTCTTCTTTTGTAAGCATGATTCATGTGCTGTGTTAGTGCATTCAGCAAAGGATTTAATTATGTAGTTTGGCCATCTCACAGGATTAAGAATTAGCTACAACTGAGATAATGTGCAGGCTACAGTTGTCATTTTAGCTGACATACAGTAATTGAGGGTCCCCAGAGTCCTGAATGTGTGTGATACATATTGTTAGAGGTATTTGCATTTTTATATTGCATTTTGGATGTCATCAAAATCCTATGTGTATATATACCAGATTTACTTTAGTAATTCAGATACAAAAGCTATTACCATGGTGTGATAAGCAAACCTGTACACTGGACGTTTATACAAGACAAGACTCAGTGTAGTGAGTTCTCTTCTCTTACAAGGCCACATATTCTTAGAGAGTATTGCACCATTCAGCCATTTTTGACCAACATTGATTGCTAACAATAAGCATTGTTAAAAGGGCAAAACGTCCTTTATAGGTGAAACCACTTCAAAGAACTACGTATATATCTTTCAGTTATGTAAATATCAAACCCTTGAGGATAGTTAGTGTTACATTCTAAATGTCAACAGTAAACTCGAATTGACTAACCGTCCAAATGACATAACATTGGATACAAGTTATGATACACAATGTTTGAGTTACAACTTCTGACCTTTTCTCAAGGCGCCTCTTATAAGTCCATCAGCTTATCTTTAAACGGTGGAAGTTAAATGAGGCTTCATCCCTCCAGGTTCTGTCGAAATCACTCCAGTGGTGAACTAGATTATACGTAAAGCAGACATGTTCTGCTCAGTTTTTAGGTTGATACTTGTATTTTGGGTTTCTGCTAGAACATGTAACATGCGTTCATGTTTCAATCACATTCTTTTTCTCATAGTGTCATGTGAGAAAATATGACGCACCTTTGCAAAAGTACTTTTCAAGCCATGGATGGTGATACTTAGATGGAGGGGTGGTATAATGTAACGACATAAGAAGGGGAACCTGAAACTGAAAAGGCTTGTTGAATTTAATGTATTTTGTTCACAGCAGCCCACCAAAACATTCTCTCTCTCTCTCACACACACACACACACACACACACACACACACACACACACACACACACAGTGCACAGTTAAACATGTGACTTGGTGCATTACATTTAAGATTATAAATAAATATTCCCGTACTGCAGGCCAGGAACTAAAAATCTGCACATGCTTGTAAAACACTCTAAAAACAGTAATGGCTGTACCAGATGTTTTGGAGGGGAGAAGGAGGACATTCTGCCACCTCACTTTGAAAAAATGTTGAAATGCTTCTAGAGCTTGGAAAGTTATGGTGTGAGAAGAGGAAGTCAGCAGTGGTTTGGCTGTACAGTCCACACTAAGAGGGCCTACAAGTGAAGGACATTTCATGCTGTCTGAAGAAACATATTCAACACATACTGTTCCTCTTGTGATTTCAAAATTCCAAACATATTGCTTGAGAAATGTGTGTGGTATTCTACAGGAGAAGAGAAGGTTGTGACATATGTGGAGGCTGCTTGCAGATACAGGAGGTGGTGAATCAGTTTAAACACAGGTCTGTGGCAATATTGCACGTCTGCCTCAAATGTTTGTGACTGCAGCTCCCTGATATTTCTTGGTAAATGATGCATCTCCTCTTGACATGTGACGTGAACGTTTGAACATTTCAAAGATAGCAGCACTTTAGTGCTTTAGTTTAGCAGGATCAGGAGGTATATAAATATCTTTTGAATGATGTGCATCTGACATGTTGGGATATCTGTGTAAGAACAGATGCTATACACTTGGTTGCTTGATGGTAGTTAGTAAGCAACAAAAGTGGTGCAAACCTTTACATTTTTTAACTCTATATAATGTTCTATCCTTTTACTTAATGTATGTAATTACATGTATTCAGTATATTCTTTAATTTCTATATATGTGAGGCATATCAGAAAAAAACCAGAGTAACTATGCTGAAAGTGCATAAGGCTAAAAATATTCCCAGTTGGACCAGACAGTGAAGTTGTCACTCAGATTTATGGCACTCTGAGCTGCAGTCGGAACTAATGACACATTTTACTTCTTCTTGATGATGGTCATTAACGATTGAATCTGCGACAAAGCTAAATGATAACAAAGTAATCACAGGCTCAAGGCTTTTTAATGATAATCACACATGTCCATTAGGCTATGATTCAAGTAGATTTGTCTTGTTACTAATCACAATCAATGGTTAAAATGGCTCAGTCATGAAAACAATCCCCAAAGAATCCAGAGAATCTGCCACCTTAAAACAATGAATATACAGGGCTTGATATTAAGGCGAGACACTACATTACAGATTTTCTCATGAAACTTTACCAGTTGATTCCTCACATGAATATGAGAACGAAATGTGTTGCGGGTTTTCTATAATTTGATGTTTAAATATGTAAATTAGGCTATATCTAATTAAATATGTGCTAATTTGCATATATTTTGAAGCAAAGAATCTGACCATTGAAAAAAATAAGGTTCAAAATTATTTTTGCATTTTGTTGATATATTCAATGAAAATATATTTATGGAGGGGATTATGAATATCTCCTTTTGTTACCCAGTTAATCAGAAAATACTGCCAATAGCCTTGTAGGCATATATGTATTTGTAGGGATAACATGTCATATAAATCAGGCCAAGAAGGACATATCAACAAATCCCTCTGTAAAACCCTCCAAAATATATTTAGGAATATGACTGTTCAGTTTGGTTATGTAGGTGCTACAGAAGTGGAAAAAACTAATTTTGAGAAAATGGCCTTTAATGTTTTTAATGACAAAATTCTACTAATTTCTATAGAAATCCATGAATATGCAGACAAAATATGCCTTTCGGTCCAAGTTAGATCCATTTCTCACACTGTTTAACATCCAAAAGTAATTATTGCTTCATCCATCACTGATCACAACATCCAAAACAGCACATGGCCTTCAACGGAAGACCCTTACATCACAAACACCAGACTGACAGAACACAGTCATTCCCCCAGGTTAGTTTACACTCTACATATCCATGCCAGCACCATAAGTAGGGCCCTCCTCCATCTCCTGCTCGTGTCTTTTCACTTTTTTGGCTGAGCTTACACTTTTTTGGCTCTGCTTTGCACTGGCAGAATAGAAACTATTGGCTTCTGAGATCCTAACCATGGCGTCATCCTACATCAACAGTCACAACTGTGCTCTGAAGCCACAATTTCTCCATCACAGTCAGTATGGCAGAGGCCCCCTCATTGCATATAGAACTAGCCATACTGGCTGCAGCCTCAACCCTGCTTTTCCCCACACAGACTGTTTTTGGACATCGGGCCCACATGACCGAGTTGAGGCATTCGTTGGCATTCTGGACAAATGCCAACAGACGCAAGCAGACAAAGGTTAGTAAAATAAAGACCTAAATGTGTATTTGACTTTTTTTCACCACAAGTCTGAAAGAAGACATGTTATTGAAGACAAATAGCTCAAAATCTCAAAATTTACGAGTGAAAAAAAACAACAATGTTTTTGCCTGCCGTGTTTTGCCTTAAGGCTTGTCTGCTATAAGTGGATTTTAAGTAGGACAAGTGGAAGAGAAATGTACCATAAAAGCACGGCGGAACCAGCCAGCCAGCGTTAGCTGACTAACATTAGCTTGTTAATTCTGCCTTAATCTTACCCCGTCGCCACATCGTTCACAGAAAACGAGTCCAATACAAATGTCACTTGTGGCGACAGCAACGTGCTTTGTGTGGATGAAGCATGAAGTTAATGTGAATCATTTAGGACTGGCTCTCTGCCTCGTAACGTTACTCCTCCACAGCTCATTTGTTTGTCAGTTATTGTAAAACCTCATTAAATATCAGCTGATAATCAACTGTAAAGTAGCTAGACCTTTTAAAGGATATCTCGGTAAATCAGCCTCTGTCGGGTGGAAAGTGAAACAAATAAAATGAGAAATCTTTACCCAGACAAGTGACTGCATGTACAAGTGAAACGCAAATGTACTAAGCGTGTTGAAGGATGTCGTTACCCACAAGAATTAGCTAACGTTATGGACCTAGCATTAGCTACTTGTCAACCAGGACTAATACACAAGGAAGAGTCTTACAGGGCATACGGGAACAGGCAGCAAGACGAGGTACTGACAGGTGGACAAACTAGAAGGATCTGACAAGAGACAAGGGAAGCACAGACGTTAAATACATGAGGTAACGAGGCAGGTGACAAGAGGGCGGGGAATCAGGTGGAAAACATCAGTTAATCACAAGCGCGGGAAGACACAGGAAGTAAATCTAGAGGCAAGACGAGACGTAAAACAGACTTCAAAATAAAACAGGAAAAGAACAAGCAGACACACAGGGGAACACAAGACAGAGATAACCACACAAGACCGGGGAGAAAACTAAGAAACAAACATAAGGGAATAATAATCCTAACTAAACCCAAAACCATGACATAAGGTCTCAGTTGTATTACTGTGTTGCAAAGTGGGATGTAATCAAAGACCAAACAATGCTGTGTGACAGAAAAAATGTTGTATTCCGCTAACTAAGTATAACTCTCCTCCAAGATGGCAGTACTATCCCTACATGGAATGATTTTCCTTATTCATCCCATTTCAAGCCGGCTTTTGTCATGTGTTCATTGCACATGTTCATATCCCAATGATGGTGAAAATACAATGTATGTATGTGTACACATTGACTCCAGCTCTGCACAGACCTGCAACTGATATCGACCTTTTCATCTCACACTTAAATAAGCAAATAAGCGTATTTCCAGAAATGTTCCTTTAACGAATATTACTGGCACTATTGAGCAGGGAGTATAGGGATGACATTGGAATGGTTTAATTAGGAAAATCGTGTTTACTGAAGTTAATCAGCCAGAGGATTAAGAGATATGGAACTATTTTAAAAGCAAATATGGAACTTGCCACTAGGTTTTCATATCAACATGAAAGGTTTCCATTTCATAAAGTAGTGCATCACTGACTTGGGTACAAGTAATTTTTCTCTTTATTAAGCTCGGATCTGAAGTCTGGTTGTGAATTCCTGGGGCGAGGAAACAGCTGACCAAGCACGGCATATGTGGACGGCACGGCTGCTTCTCCACAGTGTATGGATAAGCACTGCACAAACCTCTCAAGGGCCTTCGTCTGCAGCCATAATTAATGGATTATTTCACTGCATGCTATCCCCACTGCCTTCTCAAAACCAACACTTATTTATATGGCTGCCCCCTTTTAGTCGATTAGTCAAATAATGGGTTGTTTTGGTCTTAGTCGACTAAGATTTCTTCAGGCGATTAGTACATTTTTAATTCTTTTTCATGCTAAATTACTTATTTCTATAAGCACAACTCTGGTAAACACATGATTTAAAGTGATGCTTGATTTGCATGATTCTTTGTGGAGATCAACCAATCGATTAGTGAACAAAATCATGAGTGACTATAGGGGTGTGAGTCTTCACTGGTCCCACGATTCAATTATGATTATTCTATCAGCAATTCAAATAGATTTGGTATCACGATTCATCAAAATGAGTGACCCCCTCATTATTATTATATACAGTATTATTACACATGGTTTTAATTGACCAATGAACTCCATTTTTGTATTGTATCTGCTGTTAACAAAAGACACAAATGAGGGGGAGCTGAACACAGCAGACAACCGACAAAAAGGCAAAAACAAAAAAGCAGCAAACAGAAAATCAACAAGTAACATCAGTAGGCAATAATCGATTATGGGCCGTCTGGTCACTGCATCGATGCAGAATGGTCCAAGTCCGCATCACACTCCATCAATGCAGTGATTAATAACAACACCACTACTGAACTAAGAATGTATTTAGTCGAGGGCAGATCTACTTATTTCTAAATAATGTCTTCTTTAATACACCCTTTTAAACCTCTTCAACTCTCTAACTCTCTAAAAATTAGTTTTTTAAAAGTGTAAACAAGGTCATGTTTTGCAAAAAAAAGGAACAAAGAAAATCTTAGTACCAGTAAGACAGAAGCAACCCTGTGTAATACAGTGCATGATAGCAGCTCCCCATTACATTTGCCAATACCTCAGGATTGCAGACATGTTTCATGGGGAATAGAAATGCTCCTTTAGCTGATGGAACACTCTCATAAATCTCAAAGAAAGATTTCAATGGCCCATTTATGACCCAAATCTACCTCGATAACTTACTTCTAATCTACACTCCTGTTTCTGCAGGATAAGACATTCCCTAGCTCCAACATAAAATCTGGCCAAAGTCATTTATACGAGGCCATACCTCACTGTCAGCAACTGTTTTACATGTTTTGTACTGACGACACTGGCAAGCTCTATTTCCAAACTATACATACAAAGCCTTTTGCAGATCATGTTTACTCTGAAACTTCAAATATGTATAATGCATAAGGAGCAGACAAGGCAGTCAATACTCCAAATGGTTCCACAGAATCTCAGATGTGAGCGACATTATAAAGACCTCCTGCAACCATACAAACGCTCCTCGTTTAAATGGTAAGCAAGCAACACGACTCTTGGGGAGTCTTGCCAAAAAAAATAATAAATAAAACTTTGATCACATTTTCTTCTTACTGCCATTCACAATGCAAGAAAAAAACCAAAGCCTCAAAGAGCACAGCTCTCCTTTATTCGGCCTCTTTATCACTCTTTGTCCCCACTGCATCTCTATAAAAAAACTTAAAATTAGACACCCAGTATCATGTCGTCTGGACTTTTTATCAGATAAAAGCATGTCACAATGAACTAGGACACAAAGCGTAGGGAGTCTGGCTGTAAAGGGTGTGGGATATGTGATGTTTTCCTTTTTATCAGTAATTTCGTCACCTACTCTTCAATCTGTAGTGAAGATAATGCCATACCATGAGTGTTAAACAGAGCACGCCCATATATATTTGAACTGCTATTGACCAGGTGCATCACATTCTATATCTACATTATACAGCTTATCTATGCATATACAGTAAATTCTGGATAAACGGAGGTACATTTTGTCTCTCTACGTATTGCCGTTCTAAAACTCCCTCTGCTTTGGGAAACAACAACAAACTTCAAGCTTGCACGCTACAAGCTGAAAATGGCAACTGTTGAAGAAACAAGGCAGGCCTGCTTGGTTGTTCAGCGAATGGATGTAAAGACTTACTAAACACTTACTCTCTAACTGGGATGTTTTGGGACTGATTGGTAGGATTGTTGTGGACGAAGTACAGAGAGCAAAGAATTTTGCATTTTTAGTAATCAAATTATTCAAGTTACTCGAGGAATCGTTTCAGCCCTACTGTTTCACTGCGTCGAAAAACAACGCAACACTTTCATTCACTACCTTTTTATATTACATGTATGTTGACATGTACAGTCAATATAAAATAAATGAGCAATAACACCAACACCTCTATATGAAAAACTAAAACTAGTGAAAACAGCTCATAGTCTGCCAGTTGTCGTATTAATGCAAAGTCACAGTCACAGCAGTCAGAAGTACTGAATGTCAAAGCAAGCGATGGAAAGATTTGTCATTGTAAACAGAGCCCAAAGAAATGGTGATACATCGCATTCTTCAACGCAGTTTGATACAACCACACGTGAGCAGACAGTAAAAGCTACTCATGGCTTTGTGTGGACAGGGGAAGCTAGCTGTCCAACACCAGAATGCATCATCTGCAGGGAAAAGCTGCACAATGCAGTATTTATGCTGTTGAACCTCGAGAGACAACTCAAGACAAAGCACCTCTTTAGCATGCCATAGATTTTGAATATTTCAAGGGACTAAGAGAGGTTAATGAAAAACAGAGGCATAATGTGTGAATGCTTGCTGTCCTTGAAAGCTGAATGCAAGCACATTTTACTTCAATCATAATCACCGCAATCATCATAAAAACGCCTGATATTGGGCCATATCGTGAGCTACAAGGTAATGGAGCCTTTTATACATTGTCGTGTTTCTTTAGAAATAAAAAGTGGACCAATGGTCTTTAAATGCCCAAACCTGTGATTGGCTGCAGCCGGGGAACCATGTGAAATATAAGGAGCCAAGATGGCAGCCGTCTGCAGACAGCAGGCATTCCTCATTCTCATCTCCCAAATGGCCACACTTCTGCTTTTGTTTAACCTTGTTTCAGATTAAGTACTGTTTCTTTTGAACAGTAAGGGTGGATTGCTAGGTGTGGTAATCTGGTTTTCTCCTGTTTATAGAGTTAGGGAGCCAAGTCATTTTCTTATCGTCTAGACAGGATCAATTTGTTTGTTATTATGGTGGTAGGCAATCTGAAGCCTTGAATAATGTATCTACGTATATATGTTATCTATAGATTTTGATTGTTTTGTTTGTTATTATGGTGGTAGGCCACCCTGAAGCCTTGAATAATGTACCTATATGTGTTATCAATAGATTGTCTGTTTAATGTAAAATAAGAGTTTTTTTATATTCAAACAAATTATTGTTTGTGACTTGGGAGACGGGGAAGATGGGGCCTTTTCATGTTGTGTCCTAGGCACCCCTAGTCTGGGGCATAACACCCATCTAAGTGGTTTTACCCTGCACATTGAAAAATGACACCAAACTGGTCCTGTCCCAGAGCGTCAAAAAGTGACGCTAAGAGTTCCAACTAAGCATGTCAAAAAGGACGCCGAAGGGCTGCTTCTGACTGAGACGCTAAAGGAGACTTCATGCCTCAGTAACACATGGCTAAGGCACCTGACCAAGCGCCATTTCTTGGCGCGCTGGGAGGGACAATGTGTTGCATGCATAGTAGTTGAGCTTGCATATTTGCATACCATAGAAAACTGGACCATCGGCCTTGGTGGAGATCTCCACTCTCGAGTTCCCTTCTAGTTCACATTTTATTTTAAGTTCTCAATAACAATAGGCCAATATTACTTCACTGAATTTTAGATTTATTCATATATATGTGACATATGATGTGTGTGTGTGCGTGCATGTGTGTCGGGGGAGGGGGGGGGGGGTACATGAAGCGGTGACATGATGAAAACAAAATCACTATGAAGGGATTTTATGGTATTAAAGTGTCTATCCTATGCCGTGATATTAACCGGAACTGCATGAATCTTTAAAGTAGAGAGTAGCAATGTCACTGCCAGGCATACATACAGTATGTTCTAAGAAGATAAGCAGGATGGCCTCAAAATGTCACCCCACTCCTTTTAACGTCATATTACAAAGCAAAGAGACCCTGACAAATAACACAGCTCAATACAGCATCAGAGCTCTATGTGTGAGTGCTACCATGGCTGCTCCCATAATCAAATAAAAACTAAAATCACTCAACAATAAGAAGCTCAATGTGCATTGGGAGGGGGATTTAAAATAGGGGGTATAATAGGGCTGCACAATTAATCAAATTTTATTCACAATCACGATTTTGGCTCCCCCCGATCAAATTTGCGTGATCGTGCAATATTTTAAATGCGTCATTTCTTAGAACACTCCGGGGTTTTTGCAAAGCCAATCTACCGCTCCGTAAACCTCTGTCTGACCATGAGCCAGTCCGAGTTGTTCCCGGCACCGCGCAGCTTAGTTTCTAGATGGAGACTAAACAGAACTAAACAGGGGGGAGCAGCGTTCAGTTTCTATGCTCCTCATAGCTGGAACAAGCTCCCAGAAACCTGCACACCCCCTGCTACTCTCAGTTCTTTTAAATCAAGGCTGAAGACCTCTCTTTATGATACTGCCTTTCTTTAAATGATGATGTTCATTTCTTTAATGTTTAATTTCTTATGCTGCACTGTAACTTTTATTCATGTGTTTTATCTGGGTTTTTTTTAACTGATTTTGTTTAAAGCACTTTGAATTGCCCTGTTGTTGAAATGTGCCCTACAAATAAAGCTGCCTTGCCTTGACAGTCACAGAAGACAGAGTAACGGGAGGACAACTCAACAGATAGCAGTCGGTTATACGGCGGTCTCAAGGTTTACCAGTCTGTGTTGTCTTTCAGACAACAGCAGTGACCAGTGCTAGTTAGTGTTTGTTAGCTCACAGGGCTCTAGGGCGCGAGTAATATTTTTCCCAGGTTGCACCGGTGCAAACAAATAAAGCAATGTTGTTATATGGATATGGTTTAATTTAACGTTACATGACCCATTTCTGTAAAGACGTGCCTGTGTTGGCTCTCTCCTCTACTCTCTCTCCTCTAGCTATTTTAATCAGTTATTGTTGAAAACAAGTGAAGGAGCTTTCTCAGAGATATATATATATATATATATATATATATATATATATATATATATATATATATATATATATATATGTCCTATGCTATTTATTTCAGATAATAATCCTTTCCATGTGTTTCAGCTGTATGTCTGTACAACATACAACTTCAACTTAAGAAGAACGTAGCATAATGTGGAGGTGAAAGCAGTTATTAATACCCTACGTGACACTAAAATACGTTTTGGTTAAAATCAACAAATAATCGGGATAATTAAACGTGATCTCAATATTGATCAAAATAATTGTGATTATCATTTTGGCCATAATGGTGCAGCCCTAGAGTATAACTACATAATAATAATAGTATAAAATGATATGTCAGACAGCGGATATGGAGCCTTACTGTTACTGTTGTCTGTAGATGTTGGGGTGTCCTCGTTGTGCTTCACTCATCTAAAGGCAGACCGGTGCTCATTACTGCTGCATCTTCTGTGGGCAGGAAGATATCAGAAAGAAGACAACATTAGGTTCAAGCTTTTAGAGATGAAGAAGCAATGCTGCAAGTCGACTCTGTGCTGATTACATGAAGCAATTTAATACAATCTATACAGTTATTTTACCAATGACTGCTCCTTTCTTCTCTGCTCATTCAACTGTTGCCCTTTCAATTATCCTTTGGTTGAACCATTGAACAGTATTTTGTTCTCCATGTACAAAACTCACCCCATGTGTGGGGGAGAAAACAATACAGCATAGCACTGCAATATTTTCTTTGGCAATACTACACAATATAAGTTTCAGTCTTTTATTATATAAATTGCACATGAGAATTTAACTTTTTGGGACTAGAATAATACAAGCATTGTTTTATTAGTCCACTAGATGTTGCAGTTGAGGGTTTTTTCTGGTGAGGTCCAAAGGGGTGACTGTCAGCTTGCTCAAGTTAGTTGGTAGAATAAAGATGGCGGCATCAGAGAAAGACATCAGGAATGCACCGCGTTTATAAAAAAAAAGTCGCAGAATATCACATTATTTAGCATCGCAATAAGATCGTATTGTGACATAAGTCCTGTGATAATACTGTATCGTAAGGCCTCTGATGATTCCTACCCCCACCCTTCATACAAAATAACATCTATTTGTAAAGAGGACTTTTTACAACAGCCATAAAGGTCCCATGACATGCTGCTCTTTGGATTCATTTATATAGACCTTAGTGGTCCCCTAATACTGTATCTGAAGTCTCTTTTATATAGACCTTAGTGGTCCCTAATACTGTATCTGAAGTCTCTTTTATATAGACCTTAGTGGTCCCCTAATACTGTATCTGAAGTCTCTTTTATATAGACCTTAGTGGTCCCTAATACTGTATCTGAGGTCTCTTTTATATAGACCTTAGTGGTCCCTAATACTGTATCTGAGGTCTCTTTTATATAGACCTTAGTGGTCCCCTAATACTGTATCTGAAGTCTCTTTTATATACAGTGGGTACGGAAAGTATTCAGACCCCTTTAAATTTTTCACTCTTTGTTTCATTGCAGGCATTTTCCAAAAATCAAAAAAGTTCATTTTATTTCTCAGTAATGTACACTCAGCACCCCATCTTGGACAGAAAAAAACAGAAATGTAGAAATTTTTGCAAATTTATTAAAAAACAAAAACTGAAATATCACATGGTCATAAGTATTCAGACCCTTTGTTCAGTATTTAGTAGAAGCACCCTTTTGATCTAATACAGCCATGAGTCGTTTTGGGAAAGATGCAACAAGTTTTTCACATCTGGATTTGGGTATCCTCTGCCATTCCTCCTTGCAGATCCTCTCCAGTTCTGTCAGGTTGGATGGTAAACGTTGGTGGACAGTCATTTTCAGGTCTCTCCAGAGATGCTCAATTGGGTTTAAGTCAGGGCTCTGGCTGGGCCATTCAAGAACAGCCACGGAGTTGTTGTGAAGCCACTCCTTCGTTATTTTAGCGGTGTGCTTAGGGTCATTGTCTTGTTGGAAGGTAAACCTTCGGCCCAGTCTGAGGTCCAGAGCACTCTGGAAAAGGTTTTCGTCCAGGATATCCCTGTACTTGGCCGCATTCATCTTTCCCTCGATTGCAACCAGTCGTCCTGTCCCTGCAGCTGAAAAACACCCCCACAGCATGATGCTGCCACCACCATGCTTCACTGTTGGGACTGTATTGGACAGGTGATGAGCAGTGCCTGGTTTTCTCCACACATACCGCTTAGAATTAAGGCCAAAAAGTTCTATCTTGGTCTCATCAGACCAGAGGATTTTATTTATCACCATCTTGGAGTCCTTCAGGTGTTTTTTAGCAAACTCCATGCGGGCTTTCATGTGTCTTGCACTGAGGAGAGGCTTCCTTCGGGCCACTCTGCCATAAAGCCCCGACTGGTGGATTGCTGCAGTGATGGTTGACTTACTACAACTTTCTCCCATCTCCCGACTGCATCTCTGGAGCTTAGCCACAGTGACCATTGGGTTCTTCTTTGCCTCTCTCACCAAGGCTCTTCTCCCCCGATAGCTCAGTTTGGCCGGACGGCCAGCTCTAGGAAGGGTTCTGGTCGTCCCAAACGTCTTCCATTTGAGGATTATGGAGGCCACTGTGCTCTTAGGAACCTTAAGTGCAGCAGAAATTTTTTTGTAACCTTGACCAGATCTGTGCCTTGCCACAATTCTGTCTCTGAGCTCCTCAGGCAGTTCCTTTGACCTCATGATTGTCATTTGCTCTGACATGCACTGTGAGCTGTAAGGTCTTATATAGACAGGTGTGTGGCTTTCCTAATCAAGTCCAATCAGTATAATCAAACACAGCTGGACTCCAATGAAGGTGTAGAACCATCTCAAGGATGATCAGAAGAAATAGACAGCACCTGAGTTACATATGAGGGTCACGGCAAAGGGTCTGAATACTTATGACCATGTGATATTTCAGTTTTTGTTTTTTAATAAATTTGCAAAAATTTCTACATTTCTGTTTTTTTCTGTCCAAGATGGGGTGCTGAGTGTACATTACTGAGAAATAAAATGAACTTTTTTGATTTTTGGAAAATGGCTGCAATGAAACAAAGAGTGAAAAATTTAAAGGGGTCTGAATACTTTCCGTACCCACTGTAGACCTTAGTGGTCCCTAATATTGTATCTGAAGTCTCTTTATATAGACCTTAGTGGTCCCCTAATACTGTATCTGAAGTCTCTTTTATATAGACCTTAGTGGTCCCCTAATACTGTATCTGAAGTCTCTTTTATATAGACCTTAGTGGTCCCTAATACTGTATCTGAAGTCTCTTTTATATAGACCTTAGTGGTCCCTAATACTGTATCTGAAGTCTCTTTTATATAGACCTTAGTGGTCCCCTAATACTGTATCTGAAGTCTCTTTTATATAGACCTTAGTGGTCCCTAATACTGTATCTGAAGTCTCTTTTATATAGACCTTAGTGGTCCCCTAATACTGTATCTGAAGTCTCTTTTATATAGACCTTAGTGGTCCCCTAATACTGTATCTGAAGTCTCTTTTATATAGACCTTAGTGGTCCCTAATACTGTATCTGAAGTCTCTTTTATATAGACCTTAGTGGTCCCTAATACTGTATCTGAAGTCTCTTTTATATAGACCTTAGTGGTCCCCTAATACTGTATCTGAAGTCTCTTTTATATAGACCTTAGTGGTCCCCTAATACTGTATCTGAGGGGCAACAAGGTGCGGGGGGGGGGGGGCCTTCACCAACTGCCATGCTTCGATCGTTTGAAAGCCATGATGTCGCTCTCTTTCTCACAGGTGGGCCAAATTCTCTGGGCGGGCAAAGCAGAGAAAGAGGAGGTAACCTTTCACCAATCACAGTTGTGATGCGGTATGCATCGCCGCAACATGTAGTTACATTTTTGAGAGGTGCATGTTAGGCTACGCCGCGTTAGTATCTGCACGTACCTACATACACAACCACGGCAACGAGTTAACGCAGTAGCCTAAATTGGCCTTAAGACTGCCAAGTGGAAGAAGCATAAACCTACAAGCTCACCAAATATATACTATAATGTCATCCCGGTGAACACTTTTTTTACAAAGTGTTCACAAAAGTATGAAGATCAGACTAGACAAAGTACAAATGAACAGAGGGCACAGGCAGGAAAGGTTTGCATAAAAAAAACAACTAGACAAAAAAATATAATCTGACAATATATTCAACCACAGTTATTATGTTAGCGTGTGCTTGATGACTGAGGTGCTGACTCAGCTCTTTCCACTGGTCGCACATGACAAATGCTTTTTGTTTAAGCACAATAAACTGGGCCTTCTGTCCAACACTATAAAGCACTTTTCCTCATATCAGCTATTAAATGTATAGCACAGTGTCAGCTATGGAGATTTGTGAACTGTCAGGGTTTATTAATAGTTTAAAGAAAGCAAACAATCAATCACTCTTAAAAATAAAAACGCAATGTTGAAGGGAACAAAAGTCAATGAAATGCTATTTCTGGCAAATCTGAAACCAAAACACACAAGTCCAAGTCACTAGAATGTTATATCTCCTTTGTCTTTATGCAGCCCCGTAACGTGTCTTCCGACAGGACATTTTCGAATTGAGACGTTAGTTAATGAGTACCTTAAAGGACACACTCCTTTCAAGATTAAAGTCGTTGTACTAAACTCACTTGATAAATAGGGGCCACCATTCTCCATTATGTGTTTCCGTGTAGTATTGAGTGGTAATCATGAAGGCCCTGAGGAGTTTGTAGGAAACGACATTCACAGACAGATATAAAGGGTCAAGAGAAATACATTTGGAAGGGCTTGCATTAATGAGAGCTGAGCGAGTACTGTATGCAAGATTGTGTTGCTATTTCCTGCAGATCATCCATGCATGCACACATTTTGAAATTTTAAAATGAGTAAGCAAGGCATTGGAGACCAAACAAACATATTGACCTGAATATAAGTGAAAAGGTGAGGTTGTCCTGTATTCAGGGTCTAGACTTTTAAACACCAATATACATTGGGTTGGGGTGGCAGCTCAGTCCGTAAGGAGTTGGGTTGGGAACCGGAGGGTCGCTGGTTAAAGTCCCAGTACGAACCAAAGTACAGCGTGTGGACTGGTAGCTGGAGAGATGCCAGTTCACCTCCTGGGTGCTGCCAGGTGCCCTTGAGCAAGAAACCAAACCCACCCCCAACTGCTCAGGGCGCTGGTCCAGCACTGGCAGACACCTCTCCATTTGTGCATTAGGTCCTGAGCATGTGTGTGTATTTCCGGCCTGTGTGTAGTGATTACTAACAAACAGAGTGTAAATTGTAATTTCCCCACTGGGGATTAATAAACAGTATGAATTATTATTACATCCACAACAACAGGTGGTGCCTAATAGCAGTAACCTGAAAATAGCAAAACCTGACAATTTGATTGGTCTGAAGAGTTCTAATTTGAGCATAGTGGCTCCCCAACGGATCCAGACCAAAACTTCCCGACCTCAAATGTTGTGGGCGGGGCTAAATCCGGCTGTCATCCAGCCTAACATTACACTGAATAATGTGGGAGAATACACAAATAAACAAATGCCACTTTGATCTGCCTTCAAGCAATGACTTCAGCTTTATATAATAGAACAGGAAAAGAGGAATATTGTGGGAAATATACTGTATGTGAAACATCATTTTACTAAGTAGTTCAGTATCAGTAGTAATCAGGGTCTGGGTTTTCAACGCGGCGTAGATCTCAGAGGGCTGTCAGTCACATGGCGGGAAAATGTTTCCACCAAATAGTTCAGTTTTTGTCTTATTCATTTTGGTGAAGCTGCAGCTCCATTCTTCTTTTCCTGTGCTGTCTGCTTGTTGGACCTTAGTGGGCCGACACACGCACACACAAACACACACTGGCGCACACATTCACCCCAGGCTAATCAGTTAGCCAAGATGTGGCCATTTGTTTTCCAGAAGTCAGCCATCCTTCCAAATCAGCAGCAATCAGAAACGGAGAGCAGCAAGACTTGTAACCCCAACCAGGGAGTTTTGGTCATGTATGTAAAAAAAAATAAAAATAAAAAAATGTCAGGTAAAATATGCTTATCGGGTGGATTTTTTCCATCTAACGGCTGTCAAAAAGTTAATTTTGCACACCGTTAGTAGAATAAATGTCATGAAAGCAATTACTTTAGTCTGCAGCAGGTGGGCAATGAACCCTTCTATAAAAGGGTTAGGGTTATGCTGTATTAATTGTCCCTGTAATAACTGCATGTTAGAAAAAACTAAGAAAGAAAACTGCAGAAGATCACACAGCATCATTCAGCTGGAATGAATTCACCCTGTTCCTCCTCATTAGTGTAAGACAATCACCCAAAATATCATAATTAAGATACTGTGGCAAAGAAAAGCTTCCTTGTTATGAAGGAGAGAGGTCTGCTGGATTAATCTTCTTAGATAAAGTCTGACAGCTCGGCAGGAAGTCGACCCCGAAACAAACTCCAAGAAGCAGGCCTGGATATAGTAGTCTAAGTCGAGTTTAGTTACAGGTCCAATATGAAAAATAGGATTTGAAGGGATTTACAGGGCCAAAACATAAACCCAGCTTATGGTCTCCAAGGCAACACAAAGCGCCCAAAATACCCCCCAAAGCACATACTCCTCAAGGCTATAGGGCTGCAGCAGACAACGGAGGGCGAATTATAATTACAGAAAAAAAAGTTGTCGCAGAAAATTGGATTAAATCCCAACAGGAGGATTATATCAGGTCTAATACTAATTTAGCAAATCCAATATAAGACATTTAATAAAGTAAATCTGAGAAATATGCCCAGGAAGGAGAGTGATTAAACGAGTCCCATCACACACTGGAATCAATTCCTCCCATTGCTCCAGCTGCCAGGTGTGGGTGTGTGTTTTGGTGTATGTGTGTGTTTTAATGCAAAAATCCTCATTTAAAAAAAAATGTTTTCTTCCTTTGGCTCTAAAGTAGGGCTGCATGATATGAGAAAAAACTGTTCAATTTTACTAGAAGGTATCTACATAGGCGTGACATGACACTGTCATAAATGTGTCATAGACATTATAACAAGTCATAAAAGTGTATGACATAACACTTCTTTTAGTAAGTGTCCTTCGGTTTTGTCATGCCAATTTATGGTTAGGGTTCATGTGTTAGTGTCATGTCACTGTTACGTAGATACCTTCAAGTAAAGTGTTATTGAAAAATCTCTTATTGCTGTTATTTTGACCGATATTGCGATACGATTCACAATATTACAGAGAATTTTCATTTTTTTGTCTCATTTTCATTGGAAAATATTAAAATAAAACAAAATTGAATTGAATATAGTGTGATTTATGAGAGGATCAGTACCAAAAAAAGGGAGTTTTTTATTTGTAGGATACGAGATAGTGTGTGTGTGTGTGTGTGTGTGTGTGTGTGTGTGCATTTAACAGATATTGCGATTTGGATATTGCACTAGTCCATATTGTGATTTCAATAGAATTGTGCAGCACTACTCTAAAGAGTCAAGAGTTTCCTGATAAGAAAGCCGCATCACGCAGGCAGCAGCACACATCCAGTACATAACATACTGGAAGGGGTAGATAAGAGACATGAGCCAGTCAGATAGCACCCGGCTGGCTCTGCCTGAGGGGCAGGACTCTGCTGCAGTGGCCAGACGTTTGGTTCTGTGTACTGAGGCTACACGCTGACAAGTGCATCTTAAAACCTGCAGTCTCCTAACCTGCACAGAGAAACTGCACATTGACAAAATGCATCAGCGTTCAGACATTAATAAGAAGACATGACTTTGTGACTTCTAGGTTGTTGTTTTTTTAAATAGCCCATCCTTCATGGTACATTAGTCTTCTTACAGCATTTAAATGACAGTGGGATTATGTACAGTATGTATGCTTAAAATACACCACCGTGAACTGTTGAACAGCTCATGAGGAATCTTGTACTGGAGATTTTTAAACCTTGAAATATTTTATTACAGAAGTTATTTTTTAGTGGATCCACTTTCAGTGCATTCAAGGCTCTCAAAAAGCAAGTCCACCACCGATGTGTATGAGAAAATGTGGAAATCTGTATTTCAAAGACAACTGAGCCCACTCCGTCTGCTGAGGGAAACCATGTCATATGATTGAACCAGAACAGCTACTAAATGGACCTTCTGGTGTATTCCATACGCTGAATAAATTGAACAAAATGATGACACTCCTGTGCAGGCATGTGTGCGCTCTGCAGCCATTTGACATGGACAGTAATTATCTGCAATTAGACATGTGTATATAATAAACAACACCATATGGAAAAAAAGCCCTACAAGAACTGTTAACATGTGGTCTGAGAGGAGACTCATGTATCAGAAACACACTATAAATGCACTTTTTTAAAATGATTATGGTTGACTTTTGGTATTCCTCTCAATTGTGTAATGATGGCAGAGATGGTGATCATGTATTCAACTTGATGGTGTGTATTGGTGTGTATTGGTCATTCTGCCGGGCTCGTTTACATTACTGATGCTGTGCTTTGTACAGTGGAAAATGTGAAAGTCGGTCACTAGTGACTGTTGTTGGACTTCTGGCCCACTGGTATTCAGAACACCTCCCCCATCTCCTTTTGTACTGTATGTCTATGTTTTTTTTAGGGCTGTCCCGAATATCATTTGTTGTGTTTTGAAGCTTCTGTACAAATCAACAGCGAATATTTGAAGCTTCGGAGATGGAAGCCATAGGAGGGGGGGTACTGTTCAGGACTCCCGAAGGGTTGTGCGGCGGTAAGAATGTGTCACTTAAATGGCTCATTTGTGTGACGTCCTGTAGTGTTATTTAACCCCCCGCCCCTAATTTTGCACAAGAAGACTTTGTGTCCTGATCATAGATCATCACATTTCCGGCTGTGCCTGAAGGCAGCTTCAGCCTCGAAAGAGAGGAAGAAAAGAGACAAAGCAATGTGCAGTCGGCTGTTAACATAAACTCCCGGGCGGTTCAGTGCTTGTTTTCACCCTCATCGTGTGTTAAGACTGCCGAGGCAGCGACAGAGGCAGGGATCTTTCCTGTTTCCTGTACGGGACTGTCACACAACGACAAGTCTGATAGGAGCTTACATGATTGGACATCGCAGCGCGACGTCAGGTGATGTTTCTCCAAAGGTTGAATCCATCTAAACATTATTATCATGTTGAAAAAAAGAAAGAAAAACATATATGAACATTCAAAACCTAACATTTTAAATAGAATAACGGCCCAACAAATGAATATCCAAATAGTCAAATATATTCTGATTTGGCCCAAGTTTGTTTCATTTATTGTATGCCTTGCTGTAAAACCTCTGAGGACTAAATAACGTTCAAAGTTGAAGATAGTAGGTAGGGCTGCACAGTTAATCAAATTTTAATCACGATTACGATTTTGACTTCCCACGATCAAAAAATATAACGCTATTTATTTCAGATCGCTAATTTTCCTTTCCATGTGTTTCAGCTGTATGTCTATACAACATACAACTTCAACATAAGAAGAATGTAACATATTATGGACGTGAAAGCAGTTATAAACAGCCTATGTGACAATAAAATTTGTTTTGGTTAAAATCAACAAATAATCGTGAGAATAATCATGATCACAATATTGATCAAAATAATCGTGATTATCATTTGGGCCATAATGGTACAGCCTGTAGCCATTGTGCTGTTGAGTAAAAGGTTCCCAGAAAGATTGCAAAAACGTCAAAATAAGATGCACAAGGTGAAAACTAGATTTGTCATCCCCCTGTTTGGAGCTGAGAGGCAGGCGTCCTTCAGTGAAGCACATATGGAGGAGAACATGGAGTTGGACACGTTATATATAAAAGGTCTGGATAAGTTAAGTCTGTTGAAGAGCTGAGCCATATGAGAGGTGTTTACCCTCTTTGTGCTCATGTCAGATGTTGCTGCTCAGAAGGTTAGAAACTATGCCAAGCAACACCCACACACACACACACACACACACACAGAATTTTGATGCAGCAGAACTCTACTGTATCTCATTTTGCGTTCTTTAGAAGAAAAGGGACCCTACAGCACCTGTAATGTATAACCTGACCCAGTTGAAACACTAACTGATATTCCATGTCAACTTCAGCCAAGCTGGGTTGAACTATGACTCCGTGCGAGTGAAGCAGAATTAATCAGCTTCTTTCCACCGTGGGCACACAGCAAGACCGTTGGCTGACAAGCAAATGCAACAAGGGGGGTTTGTATTATTGATGATACATTACCAGCCCTTATTCTTGATTTGGAGTACATATAGAAGAACTGCCCATCTCTGATTCTGCTGAGCAAGGCTTGCTGTGCAAAAATAAATATTTTCACTTCAAAGTGTGCGAGTGAATTGGACGGTTTTCTCATGTGGTTTGAGGGTTTCCACAGACAACAAATACCCCCAGCTGAGCATTACACACAAAGCTGAGGAGAGCTTCTCATCCTGTTGACACTTTCTCAAGCAGTTCCCTGAGCAAGTCAAAGCAACAGACAAGGCTTTTTAAGTCAAAGTCGCTCTGGTGTAAAAATACACCGTTTGGAAGAGCTTCAACTGCCAGGTACTGCACGTGAATGTTGAGGTCTCTGTGTTCAGTGGGTAGGGCTGGGTACTGAATTCAAGATTGTTTTAGGCACAGATTCAATTGCCTTCTTAGTATCAACTTTTGAAAAATGCCTCGTCATTCAACACCAAATTTCAGTAAATCTCATAAACGTTAGTGAGCCAATAAGCATGTGGCATGCTTCTATCAAGATCTTACAATGCTGGTGATTGGCTGTCTAATAGAGCTGTAATACCTGTCTATCCCCGTGTACTGGTAATCATTTCCCGAATTATAGACATTTTTCATATACCATAATACTGATATATTGCTCTGCGGCCGGAGTAATCTGCGTGTGAATTGCAAACGGGAGCCCTGTTAACTGGTACCCTTCTCACTCATGGTAGTAACTTTATAACTACCTCCCTTTAACAGGATGAAAAACAATTTGTGTGCTAGGTGAAATAAAAAATATAAGCAATAGGCTTGCTAAAACGGTCCGGTAAGAACTACAACCAGAAATGTCTGAGGAGATATTTACAACTTAAACATGAATGTTGCTATGAAGTTATATTTGATGTTACATGTGAAGTTGGATATGGTTCTGAAATATAAGCAAATAATAATAGGACTTACTATGAACATTATTACTATGTTTATTTGATCATTATTTACCAAAACTAAAGGTTATAGCCACCAGCATATAACAAGAAACATTAATTTCTCTGTAATAGAGGGAAGACCCAGGACTAGGTGGAGAGATTATACAGTGGGTACGGAAAGTATTCAGACCCCTTTAAATTTTTCACTCTTTGTTTCATTGCAGCCATTTTCCAAAAATCAAAAAAGTTCATTTTATTTCTCAGTAATGTACACTCAGCACCCCATCTTGGACAGAAAAAAACTGAAATGTAGAAATTTTTGCAAATTTATTAAAAAACAAAAACTGAAATATCACATGGTCATAAGTATTCAGACCCTTTGCCGTGACCCTCATATGTAACTCAGGTGCTGTCTATTTCTTCTGATCATCCTTGAGATGGTTCTACACCTTCATTGGAGTCCAGCTGTGTTTGATTATACTGATTGGACTTGATTAGGAAAGCCACACACCTGTCTATATAAGACCTTACAGCTCACAGTGCATGTCAGAGCAAATGACAATCATGAGGTCAAAGGAACTGCCTGAGGAGCTCAGAGACAGAATTGTGGCAAGGCACAGATCTGGTCAAGGTTACAAAAAAATTTCTGCTGCACTTAAGGTTCCTAAGAGCACAGTGGCCTCCATAATCCTCAAATGGAAGACGTTTGGGACGACCAGAACCCTTCCTAGAGCTGGCCGTCCGGCCAAACTGAGCTATCGGGGGAGAGAGGCAAAGAAGAACCCAATGGTCACTGTGGCTAAGCTCCAGAGATGCAGTCGGGAGATGGGAGAAAGTTGTAGTAAGTCAACCATCACTGCAGCAATCCACCAGTCGGGGCTTTATGGCAGAGTGGCCCGAAGGAAGCCTCTCCTCAGTGCAAGACACATGAAAGCCCGCATGGAGTTTGCTAAAAAACACCTGAAGGACTCCAAGATGGTGATAAATAAAATCCTCTGGTCTGATGAGACCAAGATAGAACTTTTTGGCCTTAATTCTAAGCGGTATGTGTGGAGAAAACCAGGCACTGCTCATCACCTGTCCAATACAGTCCCAACAGTGAAGCATGGTGGTGGCAGCATCATGCTGTGGGGGTGTTTTTCAGCTGCAGGGACAGGACGACTGGTTGCAATCGAGGGAAAGATGAATGCGGCCAAGTACAGGGATATCCTGGACGAAAACCTTTTCCAGAGTGCTCTGGACCTCAGACTGGGCCGAAGGTTTACCTTCCAACAAGACAATGACCCTAAGCACACCGCTAAAATAACGAAGGAGTGGCTTCACAACAACTCCGTGGCTGTTCTTGAATGGCCCAGCCAGAGCCCTGACTTAAACCCAATTGAGCATCTCTGGAGAGACCTGAAAATGACTGTCCACCAACGTTTACCATCCAACCTGACAGAACTGGAGAGGATCTGCAAGGAGGAATGGCAGAGGATACCCAAATCCAGATGTGAAAAACTTGTTGCATCTTTCCCAAAACGACTCATGGCTGTATTAGATCAAAAGGGTGCTTCTACTAAATACTGAACAAAGGGTCTGAATACTTATGACCATGTGATATTTCAGTTTTTGTTTTTTAATAAATTTGCCAAATTTCTACATTTCTGTTTTTTTCTGTCCAAGATGGGGTGCTGAGTGTACATTACTGAGAAATAAAATGAACTTTTTTGATTTTTGGAAAATGCCTGCAATGAAACAAAGAGTGAAAAATTTAAAGGGGTCTGAATACTTTCCGTACCCACTGTATCTCCAACCTGGCCTGGGAACGCCTCGGGATCCAATAGATCCAGTTCCACTTCACAATTGTGTCCCACTTGTTGGTGATTCTTCACAAAAAATAAAATTTTTATATCTTTATGTTTGAAGCCTGAAATGTGTCAAAAGGTTGAAAACTTCAACGGGGCCGAATACTTTCGCAAGGCACTGTATGTCGGTCTCAAGGTTTACCAGTAAACGCAACACTTTGTCCCGTTTGTTGTTTTTCAGACACCAGCAGTGACCAGTGCTATTCGGTGCTAGTTAGCGTCTGTTAGCTGTTAGCTCCTCTAGGACGCACCGGTGCTAATGTACTGGCATCCGCTGCAATGTTGTTATATGGATATGGTTTCATTTAACGTTACATAACCCATTTCTTCTGTAAAGCCCCGCCTGTGTTGGATCTCTCCTCTTAATCTCTCTCCTCTACTCCCTCTCCTCTACTCTCTCTCCTCTTACTCTCTTTCTCTCCTACTCTCTCTCCTCTTACTCTCTCTCCTCTCCTCTACTCTCTCTCCTCTTACTCTCTCTCTCTCCTACTCTCTCTCCTCTTACTCTCTCTCCTCTTACTCTCTCTCCTCTCCTCTCTCTCCTCTTACTCTCTCCTCTCCTCTCTCTCTTCTACTATCTCTCCTCTTACTCTCTCTCCTCTACTCCCTCTCCTCTACTCTCTCTCCTCTTACTCTCTCTCTCCTCTTACTCTCTCTCCTCTCCTCTCTCTCCTCTTACTCTCTCCTCTACTCTCTCTCTTCTACTATCTCTCCTCTTACTCTCTCTCTCTCCTCTATTCTCTCTCCTCTACTCTCTCTCTCTCCTACTCTCTCTCTCCTCTATTCTCTCTCCTCTACTCTCTCCTCTTACTCTTTCTCCTCTACTCTCTCCTCTTACTCTCTCTCTCCTCTTACTCTCTCTCTTCTTACTCTCTCTCTCTCCTCTATTCTCTCTCCTCTACTCTCTCTCCTCTACTCTCTCTCCTCTTACTCTCTCTCTCCTCTACTCTCTCTCCTCTTACTCTCTCTCTCCTCTACTCTCTCCTCTTACTCTCTCCTCTTACTCTACTCTCTCACTCTACTCTCTCTCTTCTACTCTCTCTCTCTCTCCTCTTACTCTCTCTCCTCTTACTCTCTCTCCTCTTACTCTCTCTCCTCTTACTCTCTCTCCTCTTACTCTCTCTCCTCCTACTCTCTCTCTCCTCTTACTCTCTCTTGTCTTACTCTCCGAGCAGCCCGGCCACACAGCGCCGGTCCACACTTCTGACATTTGTCTACAGTTTTAATTGTTATTAACACAGCTGTATATTGTTAAGTATGAGGGGCAAACCTGTATTTGTACCAGTGTTTCCGTGGTAACTGCTATCGCGGCCGCCACGGTGAAGAACACAGAAGAAGTTATTGAATGCAACTAACTTCAGTTGGTAGAGTAACAGCGTGTGAGACAGAGCTGCTGGACCTGGACCTGGACCTGGACCGAGATGTGACCCATGGCCAGAATATCATAGTTCATAAAATTGCAGCGCAGTGACGATACAGACATTTCAAATACACGACGTGTGTATCCGCCATTCGACCCGTGCTGGACCCGTTCATAACGATCAGCCGTCTCTCTGAGAGTACTCCATCCCACTCCCCCTCTCTCCCTAGCTCTTTTAATCTGTTATTGTTAAAAACAAGTGAAGGAGCTTTCTCAGAGATGCATTTAAAAAAAAAAAATCCTGCGCTATTTATTTCAGATAGCTAATTTTCATTTCCATGTGTTGCAGCTGTATGTCTATTCAACTTCTACATAAGAAGAATGTAGCATAATATGGATGTAAAAGCAGTTAGAAACAGCCTATGTGACAATAAAATTTGTTTTGGTTAAAATCAACAAATAATTGTGAGAATAATCGTGATCAAAATATTGATCAAAATAATCGTGATTATCATTTGGGCCATAATGGTGCAGCCCTAAATAATATTACACCTTTAATAGCTTAGCACGTGGCTCCGCAGGCCAATCTGTTTACGGGTGATTGCACGCTGCTAGCAAACCCAACCTGAGTATCAACACGTGGCTGCACAAGTAATATTAAACAATCAGCACATCTACCAGCTACAGTGAGGGAAAAAAGTATTTGAACATGTCCGGTTGTGTGGTATTTGGTTTAGAAGCCTAGCTAGTGAAACACGGAGCGGAGGCTCCCTGAGTTTCCAGGAAGCGCGCTGGCCAATCAGAGCAGACTGGGCAGACAGGCGATCCTATAGAGCGTCTCATACAGAGGCTGAATACAGGTGCAGCAGCCATGTCAGCAGTACTGTATATGGACATTTACTTAGTTAAAATGAGATGTAGTTTGTATCTACAACATAGGAAACAGCATCCTTTCTTCAATCAACACAAGAAACAGTCTAGCTACCTGCTCCTAGCTACCACTACCTGCTAACATTTACTAACTGCTATATTGACTGAAAATGACGTTGAGAAGACAGATTTACAAGTCACTGCTGATTGGTTAGGGATATGGCTATTCAGTCTAATTATGAGGCAAATGCAGTCCATCCAATTGGTGATAATATAATTGTCCATGTAGGCGCTAACAACTAAAGGCTTAGGCAACGCGTTCAGACTCTAGCTGAGGCATTCCTGAGGCGGGAAAATGTATTTAGTTTATCTTTAGTCCAATTCCTGCTCATACTACTTTTCCACCAACATTCAAAAGGTTCTGTTCCTATTCACACACCGCTTGGACCAGAAAAGGTGGTTCCCAGCTGGAACCAAAACAATAGCAGGTTTTTCTTGACCTGAAGTCCAAATTATGACAACATCAATGGGCGTGTCATATTCTACAAGTTGGAAAGAGAGGACAGAGACGGCAACAATGCAGAAGTCAAGTGAGAAATCGTCAGGAAATGCATTAGAACAGAACAAAAGCTTGCATGTAATCATTGCATCTTACTACACTGTTCACTTATGTTTCGCATTGTCCCATTGCCCTCCGTTAATAACATCTGTGATTATAATGGTTATACTTACAGCTGGTGAAAATGCAGCCTGGTTTGCTCAATAGCAGCAAAGAAGCATCTAAGAGCTTCTTACCTGTGCAGCTAGCTTCCTAAAGAAACTCTGAATAGAATATTGGTGAAAATAAAAGGTTTGATCAGTCCCCAACACATGGTCATCAAGGAACCGTCATCAAGAAAAATGTAGACATTGCTTAAAGCGTCTCATTGGTGAGGTGGGTGAAGGCCACCAATGCATAGATCATTCTATTTTCATTTCATTTTCATCAGGCCTTTTCATTATTTTCTCTTCAAGAAAAAAAAAGTTATTTTCACTCAATGTAGTGCTAACTGTGAAAAATACTTTTCAGTGAGTGGAATCAGCACGGTGTCACAGAGAGGGTAAGCTGCATTTTAACACCATCACGTTATTCACTCAGAAGACTTGCATGAGCACTTACTGGTTCATCTTGAGGTCAAACTCAGCAGTGCCTTTTTACTTCAGATGTTCTACATCTTCTTCTACATTCTTGGAAAAGTGACCTTTTCAATCTGTTGGCCTTTGGAAGATTTGTATTTAATGGGAATGCGTTAGTCAGTCATCAGTTTTCATTTACTGAATTGGCGACTCAGCATGGTGGCAATAGGAGGGCGTAAAATGTGCGAGTCTAAAGATTGGTGACAAAGGGAAAACGCTGAAAAACACAAAATGAATTTAAGTGACTGGAATCTCAGACGTGGGACAAAGGAAATCAGAATTCTCTGTAAAGCCGTGCCTGTGTTGGATCTCTCCTCAGAGCGCAGTGACGATACAGACAATTCTACTGAAATCAGAATTTATGATGGTGACACTGCATGGAAGTGGGGGTTGAGTATATAAACTAAAACCTCTATTACAAATCATAGTTATATGAAACAATTTATTTTTATAGTCCTCTGTGCACAGGGTTGTAGTATGTGTCCTTGCAGTGTAACAAGTCTTTCTACTGAACATTTAACAGTAAATGACTAACTTTAACCCAGAGTAACATTTACTGCACACATTCAGTAGTTAAGAAGGCATTTGTGTGCTATATTCAAAGTAAAACAAGCTCTGTTTTACATTCCCTGCATACCGAAAAGAGACTGCATATTGAATCATTTAAAATATGCAATTATTTCAATAACACAAATTGATGGCTTCCATTATGTTATTCCATCTGGGGGAGGCTTCAGGGTGTGCAGCGTCATTAGCAAAAACTGGAACTGTCCTGGTCCAACGTGGGATTTTCTGCCTCATGCACTCATTTTCTGTAGTGATTGTGATGCCTGAGATGGAACAAATCGCACATTTATTTTGAGACATTTAGCTCTATTATTTTGTCATTCATGTTTCCTGATGTCAAAGTGTACCCACAAAGAGCGAGTTGGCACCTTTTTTTCCTGTACCAGCTCCTTGACTTCACTATGTCGCCAAAGGGCAATTGTTTTTTTTTTCAGCAAGACAATACAGAGACATACAAGACAATGAAATATAAAAAGCCTAAAGCTCTTCCTCATCTGCAACCCTCAATCCCACCTGCAGCTCCTGGACCTTATGCATTTGTCCTGATTTGATTCTTTCACGATCCATGGGCGCCGATTTCATTTGTATTGCGATTCTATAAATATTGCTTTCGGTTAAGATATAGTTGCATATTGTCAATATCATTATAGGTCTGCTCCACCCAACATAAAAAGATGCATGAACTGAACTTTACTGGAGTGGTTTCCAGTCACACAAAAAGAGGCAGACCTCTTGCCAACTTGAAAGTTCAATGCACACGTGGGCCAGTGGCCAAAACAATCTGCCAGGGGGTTATCCTTCTCTGTCAGTGTACACAGCAGCTGGGACAGGAAATAGCCTTGAGGGTAACTAAGCGAGCGAAACACATCTTCAGACTTCTTCCAGCACATCTCGATTTAGTAATTCAACTCAGAGGTCAGGATTCCGCAGTTCTTTCACAGAGCTCCAACTCCCTGTAGAGCAGACTAAGAGCATTTAAACCGAGTCATCACGCTCCCACTTGGAAACTAATTCTTATCTCCTGCAGATACACTATGTTGTATATTGTATTGTGCATGAGAGCATTGCGACAACTATATAATTTATCATGATTAACTATTTATCACACTCCAGATAACCTCATGCCGTAGCTTGTGAAGAACAGCTGTCCCACTCACAGTGTACAGTAGCCATGATCAGAAAGCTGAAAAAACATATTTTGTGCCATTGCACATGATGTTATATCCCTGCTGAGCTGGTCAGGTCAGCAGCTATGTAAAAATGGGATCTCCAATCAAAGTCATCGCAGAAAACTGACAAAATGACAAAAGCAGCAACACTTTTCTGTTTTTACACAAAAATGTCACGGCATTGTGAGAAAAATCACTTCTCTTAATAAAGGGTAACTTCATTTTTCTGTCAACCCCAACATTATTCTCCTATGTCTTTGTGTGTGAGTGACCAATGTAACAACAATCTTTAAAATCGGTCCAGTGTTAAGCAAGATCGCATCAGCGAAACAAGCTGCAATTACGGACCGTTAATTTATGTCCACTAAAAGAGCTGTTTTACTTATATGCTCAGATTATTGATCTAAGTGTCTTACAACATTATAGAAAGGATCCCTACAGAGATCCACCTTTTTGTTTTGTTTTTAACGTAAAAACATCTCCAGAGTCGCTATTGCCAAACCCACCAGACTGTTGCCAGAAGAACATTGATGTTCCCATCAGTCACTTACACACAAAGACATGTGACAACCGGGTCCAGTTTGAAAGAAACAAAGTGACCCTTTAAAGGAGGTCTGCATTTCATGAGGCGGGACACTTAAATTCACATTCACATTCACATTGTTATCACGTTGGTAGTGGGTAGACAGGGCTCAACGCTAACTTTTTAAAGTGGTTGCCGGCTTGGCAGCCAGGCATCAGCGTTTGGTTGCCTATGGTAGGCTAACGCTACCTGCTGCCAAGTGTTATTACAAGTCAGTCCCTGCAGGATTTTGCGGACCTTTTTTGAGATTGTTGCAGCCCAAAATGCCTGATGTTGCAGGAGCTTTTGTAAAAAACTGTGATAAAAGTTGCAATGTTTTTTGTATGTTCGTTGCAATGAAGTTGTGGGAGACGGAAAAAGTTGCAAAAAAAGTTGTGATTTTTTTTTGTATAGTTCTTGTTTTGGGGAAACTTAAATGAATAAAATGACTCTAGACTGAGTTTTCTTAGTAACCTTACCAAAAAGGCACAGGATGCTGCAAATGTTGGTAGAATATGATAATGGCTGGAGGATTTAAAATAAAAAATAATTTATTGAATAAATCAAATTTGATCACACAAGCGCTCACAACAGCTGAAATGTTGTTTTGTGCACAAACGCAGTGTTTACACTTTACGGAGACAACCAAATACAATATTGACTTCAGTTCTGTAAGTTTTGATTTTATTTTATATATAAAAATACAGAAATATTGAACAGAGGTCACGAAACGGTTGCCAATTGACTTAATCTGGTTGCCAAGGGCAACCGGGCAATCGTTACTGTCGAGCCCTGGTAGAGCTGTAAATGTTCCTGTACAATTAATTGTCTCAAAAATAATAGTGATTAACAATATAATTGTCTCTTTTAGTCAAATTTAATAAAAATATTTATTTACGTATTGCTTTTTCAAACAAATTAAAGTTTTGAATGAATCCCAGGATACATCGCTTGCTTATATCACGGTCATGTGACCAGATAAAGTAATGTAATAAAGTAAACATGCCCATTTGTTACCATAAAACGTCGCATTATTTCTTAAATAAACATTAAACTGTATGTATATATATATATATATATATATATATATATAACGTCTGTAATTAATCTCATTATGTAATAATTGTTACATGCTTAGTGGTGGGTATGTGTTAGATGATCCAGATAATTCAATGTGTTTCTGAGAATAGTTTACTTTGTGTGTGTTCAAATTGTGACCTTGAACTATCCTCTCTTTAAAAAGTGTCAACCTTGTAAGTGTGTTAGTCTAACGCAGTGAAGTGCTCTTTGACAGGGCTTTTTATCACTCGCCATTCAGAGACCAAGGTCAGTAAGCCTTTAGGAATAAAAAAATAGAAAAGGATAAAAAACAGTGACACTTTTCCACAAGAATAGTCAATACACTTGGCTACGTTGTAAACCTGGTTACCATCAGACTCAATAAGCTCCGGCTTTCCTGAACAAAGACATGATACTGTTACTGTGGCACTGTATGGACCAGATCCACCACATTTCTACACTTATATTTTTACAAGCCTAAACAAAGGCTACAGGGACTATGGTCTTCATTTGTCCCAATTTGTGGGACATAATTACTGTGTACTTCACATCCCTTAATATTAATTGCGGGCTGGTTAATTGTTCAGGGGAATATTCAGGAAGGTCTTTTCAAGAGGCAGGAGAATTGTATTGTCCTCAAAGAAAAATGAAAGAAAAAGAGAAAGAAATACATTTTCCCACAGTTTGTATAAGCATGTTCCTCTGGTTCTGGTTTATGTAGGGAATACTTTCCATTAGTCATTGTTTTGTCATTGTACCATTAGTCATGTCCCTCTGGTTCTGGCTTACACATACACAGCAAATGACTATTTTCCATTATTCAATGACTGTGTATGTTGGGATGCACTTTGGTTTTGTTATAGAGTCAACATATTTCAATAGATCATAGGAATAGTCACGTTATCAATGTTATTTTTCCATCAAATATTCTTGTTCCTTAATCGTGCGTATTTGCTGCTTTTATTGTCTAATGTGATAGTATAGTGAATGCATTCTATTCAGGATTGTTGATTGGAAAACAACCCTAATTTTAAGTTTTTAGGAAATTGTCAAATTACATTTTTCACTTTAATAACAACATAACTCCATCAACCTTCTGGAAGTCCACATCAATCAGTCATCATTTTCCAGTGTTGATGTCCTTCAAATACTGACATGTGGATGATTTTCAATCAGGATGTAATTGCTTGAAATGTTCCCTGACAAATTCATTCAGCAGGTCATTACTGAAAATTGATTTCTGTAGAGAACTGTAGCCATTCCATAAATAAAACACAAACCATTTTTTAGCAGTGTGAAACAAGCTGGCTTCTATTAAGGAGTTTGGCTGCAGACTGTTGTCATGAAATGGCGTATGTATGACATGCTAATTCATATGCCTTTATTGGCGTGTTCTCCAGACGCATACTCGCTTTTTAGTGTGATAATCAACGATGTTTGGCCTCCATTGACTTACATTACTTATGGTTAAAACACAGGACTTCACCCAAGAGACTGGGGATTGTGTCCCGCATGTCATGTTTTCAAAGCCAAATGGTTATTCTTCTCCTAAAGCCAACCGGTTCTTCGCTTCCTAAAGCCAACCGGTTCTTCTTCTCCTAAAGCCAACCGGTTCTTCTTCACCTAAAGCCAACTGGTTCTTCTTCACCTAAAGCCAACCGGTTCTTCTTCTCCTAAAGCCAACCGGTTCTCTTCCTAAAGCCAACCGCTTCTTTCTTCTCCCTAAAGCCAACCGGTTCTTCTTCACCTAAAGCCAACTGGTTCTTCTTCACCTAAAGCCAACCGGTTCTTCTTCTCCTAAAGCCAACCGGCTTCTCTCCTCTTCTTCCCCTAAAGCCAACCGGTTCTCCTCCTAAAGCCAACCGGTTCTTCTCCTCCTAAAGCCAACCGGTTGTTCTCCTCCTAAAGCCAACCGGTAGACATACTGTACGCGCAGATAGCTCAAAATGTGTAGAGATAACACACCACTTGGCTTAAGAAAGTCAGCGTGTCATGATGTCCTGTTGTTGGCAGGAATACAGTACAATATCAGCAAACCGCTGAATGCCACATTAAAAATCATGCACATTGACCAAATAATCCAAAGATAACGTCGCAGAAGCTTTTATGACTTGGGCGTGGGATGGATCCAATTCTAATAGTTTGTGCATCACGAGTTTTGATTAGCAGCAGCCTGCAAATATGTCAAGCATTTACCATGAGCAACAAACTACAGCAAAAAAAACAACAAAGCCATCTGTGCAAACATACAGGACACAAGGCCTGCCGAGGTCAAAGTGGTCATTTGGAGGTAGCTTTACCAAGAGACCTTTCCTCACCAGCACCTCATCTTTTAAGCTGAGTACATAAATGGTTTGGGGCCACAAGTGTTTCATTTCCTGCACTTTATAAACACTTTATGAATAGCACAGTAAATTAGAGGTAAAGGTACTTTATTGTCACATACTTGTAGCAAAGTTCATTCTCTGCATTTAACCCATCCCTCAAGGGAGCAGTGGGCAGCCATTTACAGCACCCGGGGACCAACTCCAGATCTGAGCCAGTGCCTTGATCAAGGGCGCTGACTGGAGAACCTAGTACCTAGTTTCATGGTGGGGGAAACCGGAGCATACAAACTCCACACAGAAAGGCCCCGAAAACATCCTGGATTCGAACCCAGGACCTGTGAGGCCACAGTGCTAACCATTGGGCCACCATGTTGCCAATGAGGCCAATGAAAGCTCACTTTGTATTTCACAGTAGAGAGAATGCCAAAAGGAAACAAGGTTTTTGGATTTGTTTAGTTTGAGGTAATGCTTTAGAAAAAGTAGACATTTCTTGTTTGTTTTTACATATTTAAAGTGTGCTGCATCAAGTACACTTAATTAGAGATGGGTGATATGGAGAACATTTTAATATCACAATATTCTTCACCAAATACATCAATGTCAATATGGCAGCGATACTGTAGAATTGACAATTGGTGCTTTGACAAAATATTTACACAATAAGATTTTTGATAAATAATCATCAGTAATGTGGATATAATGACCAATAAGGTAAAGGCAAATAATATAACAGAAAGGTTTGGTGAGTTCAGAGAAAAGTACATCACTTTACTGTAAAGCAGTCTTAAAAACACTTATTCATATCACGATATAACCATATCCACCATTTAAGATAATATCTATTGATACTGTATCTATTGCACAGCCCAACAATGAATACTGTATGCGCTCAAACATTATGGGGTACAGGTTACTATCAACAGTGGCAGTGGTGTAAGAAGTAAGGGGAGCAGCTCATTTAATCATAGGCTAGAAGGGGGAAGCCTGGGCTGAGCTAGTTGACTAGAAGGCGGGGTGGATGGGCACACAGGCTAAGTGATTAGCATCCATCACTGTCTGTTCCTCTCAGACAGCGAGAGGGATGTGACAGATGAAGGAGGCACAATCAGGGGTGAAACAACAAAGCATGGCAGAAGAAAGAAGCCTGGAAGGGAAGAGGATGAGCCCGGCCCCGCTGAAACCAATGACAACGTTGGGATATTAGCTTTTAAAAAGGTCAAGATAAAGATGGGGGGGGTCTGCTTTGTGAAGATGACAGAAGTCTGAATAGCCCCATTTCTTTGTGTGAGGAAGCTAGAGAAGGTGCTTTGGTATGAACCCTGCGGGCTACAGGTATGCCTATTATGGAACAATGAGGACAATCATCACTCAGGGCATTTTTACATAGGGTTGAGTATTGTTTGGTATTTTTTGAGGTCCCGGTGCTAAAACAATACGTTTAAAATGATTCTGGTGCCTAAAAAGTGCCTGAACCGATAAATTGTAAACAAAAACAAAACAAATAAAGATGAGCACAAAACGACTGTTGGACACATTAAAGAATAGAGGCCATATGGTCATAACATGTAATAACAATACCTTATTTAATCAGTTAATTGCTGTAAAAAACTTAAACCACTAGATGGTAGAAGGCTGAAATCGGGGTGCAATTGAATGCACCATGTCCCATCAGTGTTCTTCTGACCACTCCGACTCTGGAAGACGCCCTGGCGTCTCAAAAAGTGCAGCTACTCTCCTCTATGTCTTTAGCTGCAGACTGTTGGCATCCCGGTGTTGGAATCCTTTCCAGTGAAATACTGCCACAGTTTAGACTGTTTTGCTTTCAGCATTTTAACAAGCCAGCGTCTAGCCAATGATAGGCCAACGTTACTTGCTGCCAAATGTAATTAAAGTAGCATCACGCGCAGTAATGCTTCTGTTGTCTGTAACGTCGGTTTTGGTGCCCCAGAGTGCAGCACAGGCTTGTAAGTGGCACCGAAATGAGGCATAACAATCTGTGTTATCATTCAACCAGGGAGATACCAGTTGTTTAGGAACCAGTGCCATATCCATGTAAAAAATATGCCAATGCAAATGTAGTGTACTTGCACTTATAGCCGGACTGCAGAGCATGGACATTCCCTCATGTTGTTTACTACCAAGCACTGACACTCCTTTGGTCACACTAGTGACTAAAGACCTCAGCTCAGTGTGTTGTGACTTGTTATTTTTCTAATGACAAGCTAAGTTTCAGTGTTTTTAGTTTAATGATTAGTCTTTTATAATAATAATAATAATAATAAAAAGCTGCGTGAGCTCTATTTGTTACTGTTTTTTTATTCCCTGACATAAACTACTCTGCCATTGCCACTGTGTAATTAAATCATTGTAAAATTATACTTTGGCTGCCATTCTTTCACTCATACCAATTTCTTTATACTTTGTGTAGCCCTGTTTGACACGAGACAAAGTTCAGTGGTTCATTTTCCTGTCTGCTGTCTGACATTCTTTTCTCCTCCACCTGCAGTAAGGTTATTTACTGGCATGGAGATGTGTCCTGTCCACAGTGAGTGGATTAGCTTCCCTCGTGTGAATGTGATGTTTGCAAATGACAGTAAGTTGTAACACCAATTCAAGAATCGAATGGCATTAGTAAACTGGACACACACAACCCTAAAAGGGAGGGATCCTGAACTTCTGCTAACTAAGGATATTACTACATATCAGTGTGGCTTTTGACACCATAGATTACTGTATACTCCTAGACCAACTGGAAATGTTATGTTGCGTCTCTAGCCTGGCTCCTGCATGGTTTAAGTATTACTTAACAGAGAGAATGCAGTGTACTTCCTATAGTAATACTACATCAACATTGTTTTTTTAAATCGGTCAATAAATGTGTCACCCTGATGTCTATTTGTCCCTTATCTGCATGGAGGCATATGCTGTACAGACTGTAAAGCCTCATGTGGCATGTTTGTGATTTTATATCAATAAAATTGGCTTGACTATCCAGCCAATCTTTCATCAACTGGCTCTGAGGAGACCACCTCCAGAATTCTATCTCAGCTCCTGCACAGAGAGCAAAGCCGGGCTGCTGTTACTGCTGCAATTACACACTGGATTTCCTCCCTGGCCTCATTTTTGGCCATGCTGCTAGACAAGCTTTCCAAGCAACCACACACCAAGCTGGTGAGCTGGATAAAGCAAAGGAAAAAAACTGACAAGGAGAGACTGCATCTCTGTTTAAACCAACTGACATATTTTTTAGTTTTGACAGGATATGTTGTCTTCTTCTGGACACCCATTGGGCCTACTGACACACTGCCATGAACTACGAGTTACGTTGTCCATTATCCTGAAAAGATGACTCAAAAGCTATTCATGTGAAAATTTAGATGTCAACTCATTAATTGTGTTTCCCTATATTAGTCTATATCTACAATGTTCCACTTCCGGGATTGGTCCAGGGCCGCCGGAAATTATGCCGGTTGTCCGTTACCTTCTCCTATTTTTGTGTTGCCGTTCTAACCTGCGGCTGATTTCTGAGGACTATGGTTACCTGGTCCTCAGATCTCTGCAGGGTAAATCCAGACAGCTAGCTAGACTATCTGTCCAATCTGAGGACTATGGTTACCTGGTCCTCAGATCTCTGCAGGGTAAATCCAGACAGCTGGCTAGACTATCTGTCCAATCTGAGGACTATGGTTACCTGCTCCTCAGATCTCTGCAGGGTAAATCCAGACAGCTAGCTGGACTATCTGTCCAATCTGAGGACTATGGTTACCTGGTCCTCAGATCTCTGCAGGGTAAATCCAGACAGCTAGCTAGACTATCTGTCCAATCTGAGGACTATGGTTACCTGGTCCTCAGATCTCTGCAGGGTAAATCCAGACAGCTAGCTAGACTATCTGTCCAATCTGAGGACTATGGTTACCTGGTCCTCAGATCTCTGCAGGGTAAATCCAGACAGCTAGCTGGACTATCTGTCCAATCTGAGGACTATGGTTACCTGGTCCTCAGATCTCTGCAGGGTAAATCCAGACAGCTAGCTAGACTATCTGTCCAATCTGAGGTTTCTGTTGACGACTAACGTTACTTCTGAACGTACACATGTTCCAAACACATTCCTTCCTGAGACTATTTTGAGGGCTACTTTTGTCAGAATGTATTCGGTCTCCGCTGACTGTCACCTTTTTAAAGTTGGCCAAATCTAGATTGTCTCAAGCTTTGACTAATACAGTAACACAGGGTGGAAAGTAACCAACCTACAACCAAGTTAAAATAATGCCTGACCACAGTGAGTTAATTTAGTCCTTTGGAAGCTCGAGTAGTGGGCGAAAAAAATAGTAAGCAGAAATACAAAAAATATATATGGATACACACACACACACACACACACACTATATACATACTGTTTATACACACACACACACACACACATATATACGTATATATGTATACACATATACACACATACACATATACACACACACACACACACACTATATACATACTGTATATACACACACACATATATACGTATATATGTATACACATATACACACATACACATATACACACACACACATATATACATACTGTATATACACACACACACACACACACACACACATATATATATACGTATATATGTATACACATATACACATATACACATATACACACACACATATATACATACTGTATATACACACACACACACACACACACATATATATATACGTATATATGTATACACATATACACACATACATATATAGTATATATATATATATATAGATATATATTCTGAAGATACAAACCATTACAATTATTTCAAACTTATCCTCAACAAACTTTAAGAAGAAGAAGTAACAAAGTAACTGGTTGAACTTGGTTCTGTGTTGAAACTATTGCACTCTAGCTTTTTTTGGTGCTTTTTGTGCTTTGGCTATGTGCCAGACAGATTATGATTAGCAGATGGCAAGAGCAGGGTCTGACCAGAGAAGAGGATGCATTTTATTAAAAATACCCAGCTTCTACAAAATATTCAACTTCTAATTGTGTAACAGAAAATGTACCACTGAAGGGACTAAAGAGTAGAAAACAGACCTTAAAATGGTTATTAGAACACGGAAAAGGATGTTTTTTTCTTGAGAACTGGTTATACTTATCTCACACAAAGGAACACTGCACATACCGTAAGTCTGACATTAGCAAATAAGTATTTGTTTTTTTCTGATGTCACGACGTTTTTTGTGAATGGACCACAATAATGGTGGAAAGTGACTGAGTCAGCCAAGTATTGTCAAGGTGATAAAGAAGGTTTATGTTGTCATCAACTTAGAGCACAAACAACGGCAATAGAACAGCAATGAAACTACACTGGGAGGCGGCATTGTAATGCGCCCAAATAAATCTAATTAGTTTTAATGTGAATGATCTTTATGGAGGAAGCTTCCAGGGTGATAGTGTAAAGGAAAATAAATGATGTGCTTGCGAAGGATACGTGTTTACTCCAGACTAAAGCCTTGGCAAAACATCAACAACACATAAATAGCCATTCAAGCCTGCAAGGATGAGATATGCAGTATACTCTGAGAATGAACACAGCAATCAGCCTTTCAACTAAAGTGCTAAACAATACCAATAAAACACACATAACTCCTGCCAAGTCATTACCAGAAGGGGACAATGCAGTCATGCTGTCTCAAGCGGATTAAACAAAAACTAAAATCCCAGCTGCAAAGCACTGAGGCCTGCCCCTTGAAATTAACGGTAACTCATCAAGAAATAAAAGAGCCATAAAAAGCGGCCTGTTTTCGCCCACAACGAATGACTTCTCGAATTAACTTGGGACACTTTAGAGAAGCATATGCCAGTGATTTCTTTGGAGGTGTTGGATCAAGAAGACATGCATTATAAAGCCTCAGCCAAATTGGAACACCGCTGCCGACAGGGTTTATCCTTCTCTCCGTCTGATTGGCTCAGAGTTTGTCAGCTCCATCAACACCGAACACATTCTGGGATGGCATGACAAAATGCAGATACAGTATCTGAAGCCTTTATCTGCACCACGCTTTTTGGTAATATGACCAAACAAAAGATGCAACGCATGGAGGGGCCTGTTGTGCAACATTTCTATATGGTTGCTATGCCCATGTCCATGTGCCCATTGTTTGCATACAATACAGTATGCACCTGTCACCTTCATCTCTTCATCTAGCCAGCTCAATGTGGCAGCATCTGCTTTGGCATTCCTATCTTATATGTGGATGGAAATCTGACATTCTGTGTGCAGACATACTGTATACAGCCCAGCAGATGTATCAGGGGAGCGATGTTATCGGCCGATAATAGCATTTCCCAAACTTTAGATATCGCCATTTAAGTTTTTTTAAATATTCATTCAGAATCATTTATAATGACAAATAAATGATTCTGATGAATTAATATATAAAAAATAAAAACATGGTCAACCATGTTATGAGTGATGGCGTTATATAGTCTGTCCACCAGAGGACACTCTACAACGTCCCTGTTAGTGATGGCGTTGCATAGTCTGTCCACCAGAGGACACTCTACAACGTCCCTGTTAGTGATGGCGTTGCATAGTCTGTCCCCCAGAGGACGCTCTACAACGTCCCTGTTAGTGATGGCGTTGCATAGTCTGTCCACCAGAGGACGCTCTACAACGTCCCTGTTAGTGATGGCGTTGCATAGTCTGTCCACCAGAGGACGCTCTACAACGTCCCTGTTAGTGATGGCGTTGCATAGTCTGTCCACCAGAGGATGCTCTACAACGTCCCTGTTAGTGATGGCGTTGTATAGTCTGTTCACCAGAGGACGCTCTACAACGTCCCTGTTAGTGATGGCGTTGCATAGTCTGTCCACCAGAGGACGCTCTACAACGTCCCTGTTAGTGATGGCGTTGCATAGTCTGTCCACCAGAGGACGCTCTACAACTTCCCTGTTAGTGATGGCGTTGCATAGTCTGTCCACCAGAGGACGCTCTACAACGTCCCTGTTAGTGATGGCGTTGCATAGTCTGTCCACCAGAGGACGCTCTACAACGTCCCTGTTAGTGATGGCGTTGCATAGTCTGTTCACCAGAGGACGCTCTACAACGTCCCTGTTAGTGATGGCGTTGCATAGTCTGTCCACCAGAGGACGCTCTACAACGTCCCTGTTAGTGATGGCGTTGCATAGTCTGTCCACCAGAGGACGCTCTACAACGTCCCTGTTAGTGATGGCGTTGCATAGTCTGTCCACCAGAGGACGCTCTACAACAACCCTATTAGTGATGGCGTTGCATAGTCTGTCCACCAGGGGACGCTCTACAACAATTGTAGAGCGTAGATTGTCTACTGCAAATTCTTTAAGTTTGTATTTTTATTTATCAGAACTTTAATATATGTTGCTGTTCTGTTGTGACAATAAAACAAATTATCATTTTGTTTTAGTGAAAACTCATAAATACCAATACAAAAAAAATATAAATAACTAATGTTAGGGAAATCTGTTTTTTGTTTTCTTTTAAATATATATCAGCCAATATATTAGAATATTGGATTTTTAAATAACCAAATCTTTGTATCGTATTGGCCTTAAAAATCCTTTATCAGTCGGGTTCTAATATTGTACATGTCAGAATACGTGCACATATTTTGATGTAGGTAACTTACGCCAACCAGGGGCAGATATATAAACAACCATACTCCGTTTCCAACGTATGAACTGGTTTTTATAAATGAGAAAATGAGGATTGTGCATGTTTGCCCAGTTCCCCGATGACTGAGATTTGAGAAACAACCATACACACGTTTGGGTTTGAGTGAGCAGTTGGTCACTAACCTCAGTGACATAAGTCCTCATTATAATACTGTAGACACTTGACAAGCTTCCAGAGGTGTGTCTCTACTCTTTTCAAATGAAAAGCAGCAGAAAGTGTTTAGTTCACATTACAGCTCAAACACAGCAACATACTTTGTTCCAACAGCTTGGCAAAGGAAACCAGACAACAGTCTGTTAGATGAAAGGCAAACATAGAAACAGCAGATGAAAAAAACATTAAAGAACAGCAACTCTTTTGTTAAACTTGTGAAAGCTGAACATAATAAGCAGCCCGGTTGAGGGGCGTAGACTGTCCTGGCTTGGCCCAACTCACACACAGGACCACGGTTTGGTCCGCTTGACGTCAACGGCGTCATTTGCCCATGTCCGCTAGGGTCTGGGAGGACCATCTGCATGCAGCCCACAAAAGTTCTGCGCAGACTGTATGCAAAGAGGGCGCCTACTGAAAATGCTCCAGTTGTTCCACACTCCATCCAGTACAATTGGTGTCATATGCACCAGAATGCAACTCTAGCTGGCTTGCAAGGAAGAAGAAGAAGAAGAAGAAGAAGAAGAAGAGAAGAAGAAGATGGATGAAGACAGTTAACCGCTCTGGCTGTTCCATTGTTTTAGTATGGGTAGAGCGAGTGTTAAAGCAGGACATCCGCCATCTTTAAAGGGACACAAAGACCACCAACGGGAATAGAGTTTGGATCGGGTAATGCATAAGCCTTTAAAACGCCAGACCAACGCAGACCCTCACTAAGGTATGCATGGAACCGTGTGTGCATCTGTGTGACCAGGACAAATCTGCAGATGCGGAAGCAGAAGTGCACCTTTAGTTTCAAGTGGTTTCTGTGAGTTAATTGGCAGTACAATTATTTTAGTCAATAGCAAGTGTTTTCATTGAATGTTTGAGCAAAGTCAAAGAGTGGAGAAAGGCGAGTGGATAATTATTCTGCACTACAGTATGGGTAAGCTCAATGCACTCAAATGCACCGCCACAGGGTCTTGATCATTCACAGAGCTGTTAGAATACAAATGTACTCCTAAGCAAACAATATGCTGAGGATGTGGACTTTTAAAATCTTTCTGACCACAGACAGACAGAAAAGGGAGTTTAACAACTTGGATTTCCACAGAATTAAAGGTCATCTCCTTTGAGGTCTAGGGAGCTCGCTGTCAAGATAAGATACGGAAGATATGGTGTGAGGAATGAGGCAAACCAATTTAGCACCGTGTCCACGTCTGCTGTGTCCAGTGAAAGTTGCTATCACTAACAAATGTTGATAGCTATGAGCGCTAATTGTGAGAAGCCATGTTTCTCATCCCGTTAGCTTATCTCTTACTAAAGGCAGAAGCCACATTCATCAGGAAATTACACTGCAGGCTTTTCATTAATCTAATATGCATAACCTTATCCATGCCTAAACTATGCCAAGCAATCCTCGATGACATCCAGCTGTGGCCCACCCTTGAATGACACAAAAACATTAAAGTCACAAGTTGTTGCAAAATTTAAACATTGACACAGGCACCCATCCTTAAAAATAAACAGTGAAACGACACACTTTAAGTATAAAGCTCATGAATAGCTAATCGTCTGCAAATATGTGACTGATTTCAGTTTGTCAGGCCATTTTTGCTTTACAAATGAATTCAGGCAAGAAGGACAAAAAAAGTATAACAGAGGAAGACGGGAACAGCGGCCAGCATGCAGCGGCACACACAGAGCCAAATATATAATAATAGATAAATAAATCAGCGGCTGTGATTTGCCTCAAATCAGAGGAAGTCTAGAGTCACAGTGTGGAAGCAATAATGTCACAAAGCTGCTGGGCGCCTTCTTCTCATCAGCTCGCCTGTTCATTTCCTTTGGTTAACGGCTTCTTCTGTCTCACTTGTGATTTACTTACAAGATCAATATGACCTATCGCCGTGACAGCGAAAAGACATTTGCCTCAAAAGTCAATGAGCAACAGACGGTTATGAATACAGAAGAACCTTCCGCGTTCTTTCGCCTGTTTTGCTCTGGTGAGAGATTAAAGTCAGCGACAAACCTGCACTTTTAAGAGTACTGTACATAACTCAGATATTGCTGCAAATTACTTTCAAGTGACATGTTTGAGATATCCAAATGCCAGTTTGAAATATCTAGGCATAATGTGCACTATGTTTGGAGCTGAAAATTGTAGCAATGAAACGATAAATCAATCAATTGGTTGTCAAAAAAAGAATCCTCTGCAACAATAATCAAGTAATCATGAGTTATCTTTTAAGTAGAGAATGAGAATTTGCTGCATTTCTCTGTTTTGTTTGTAGGTTTTAGGCCTGTTGTTATAAAATCGCTCTTGATTCACCGTGTTCACTATTTAATTTTTAATTTGTTTTGTTTTGTCATGGTCAAAGAAATCATGGCAGAGAATCGTGATATAAATATAAAAATTGCGATTCATACTTTTCCCCGACTCGTGCAGACCTACTGTTGGAGGGACAGAAGAAGCTGAATTGGAAAACGTCCGTCTGGGCTCCAGGACCTTGTGGTAAACGTTTTCCCATTATAATGGCATTTCATTAACGATTAATCGGGAAAATTATTAGCAAATCAATATTGAAAATAATTATTAGTTGCGTTCTAGAAATGTCGAATGAAATGATAACCTGTCAGTTGACCATTAGGAATTTATTTTTTATCTTAATGATTGTTATTTCTCTAGTCAGGATCTTCTGATAGAAAATATTACATTTTACCACTTTGACAAATGATGGTATTTCTCTGTATTCTAACAAATAGTTGTTTAAAAAGTAATATAATTAAGAGATACATAAAAACAATAAAGTGAAGTCCACTTCCATGTAAAGTACATCTCTTGGCCTTCATCAGTGGACAGAGGCTAATACCACTACTGCTAGATAAGAACATGGATATCTGTTGTTGTTTTGTCTTTTACAGGTGAAAAAACATTGCCAGTACTGTATATCTGCGATGAGCTTATATCAGCTGGCTGACTTATTGGCCAGGCTCTTAACAATATTAGCACATACAAGTGAGATTAATGCTCTATGCAGGAAAGCGACACAAAGCTATGATGAATATAACAAAATGTTGTTCTTGCTCAATGAGGTTTATTCCTGGTTATGGCATTGCCGTATGTTTGACATGCATGTTGGGTACATGGAGGGTGACTCGACTGAACCCAAGCCTGCAATGTTTCTAGTTATGGTTGTGAGACTCCAACATGGTGATGTTTACCAGAATAATTCCTCCACTCGCAGAAAACAGCAACACAAGTCTATGGGAAATGATTTCTTGCATCATTGAGCATAGTTCAGAAATATTATTACAATAAAATCCCACGAGTTTCTGCAACAAACATTTACACAAAGGCCATGTTCTAACATCTTGGAAATTAAATGGCTTTGTATCTTCTGCTTAAAAAAATAGGGCTGTCAAAATGAACTTGAAAAGGAGTTAAACCTTTTTTTTTTTTTTTTTAAATGGCACTATTTTTTTGGCCTCAAGAACACAACAGGACGTCAGACAAATGGGCAGTTTCATTGACACTCCCCCCCGGTGTGAATGCCCCTTGAACCTGATCCTGAATCACAAATACAAAGCTCTTTTAATAGACACACTATCTAAGAGAGTCTTCCTGTTCAAGTAACAGACTTTATTACTTACATTTGTATCTAAATCAATGATCATTAAAAAGCATGTGAAACGGCAGTTTGAGTTTCAAAGCCCTTCCACATGGTCCTCAGGTTATTTGCATGCACTGTCCATGTGAGTTGAGTTTCCACTGGAGTAAGAGGAGTCTCAAATCCAATTGCCGATTAAAAACTTGACAAATATCCCTTTTAAAGTAACATACCTGTGATTCATTTGTGATTAATGGCAAATTAACTATGGACAATCATGCTATTAATCACGATTACATATTCTCATCGATTGACAGTCCCGTTAAAAATATAAGTACTGCAAGGTTATTTGCAGTGTCTTAAATAATCATTAATAGATTAGCTTTCAAACTTAAATTAATATAATATACAGTACATCAGTATGTGGCCACTGATGGTATGATTTTAATAACTCATAATGTGCATAATTAACAGATTTGCGCTCAGATTATATTGGTTATGAAGCATATGTGGAGGCGTGGACACATGATCAATGGCACAACACATCTGCACTGATGTACCCGTTGTTTCCAATGGCACGGTCATGCTGCCAACCTTGTCGTTAGCACTGCCCTTGACAATTCAGTTTGCAACCCAGCATATTTCGACTTTGACCATATTCATAGCTGCCCTTTCAAAGTACTACCAATGAAGCATTATACTGCATAAACAGGCAGTGGGAGTAAAGCAATATACTCATGTTGTAAGATTTATCAGACCATACTCAATCAAACTGCACAAAGTGAGACAGTAAATGTTAATGCTGTATACACCTTAAGGCACAACTAAAGGAAGAATGTTACAGAAATAAAACATTTCCATTTTGGTCCGTTATGTGGCAAAGTGAAAGCAAGGCCAATAATATGGCTCATTTGTCACGCTGGAAGTTTTCATTAGGGCCAGCACCTTGTTGCATTCACTTATTTGGAAGATTTATTTAACCGTGACTCATTTGGCTTTTTAAGGGAGCGGGTCCAACTGTTGTAAACAGTGTGTACAGACAAGAACATGTCCATAATACAGCCTTGTTTCATTTTGTCTTTGGTTTTATGTACTGTTTATTTTATCTAGTTCCATTTTCTGTTAGTGGTCATGATTCTATTACATCAGCCTCTACAACCTTTATTGAGTCAACAGACAGCGGTGTGATTCCAGATCAGAAGCAGTTCCTAAAGAACTACACAAGCAATGCCACGTACTTTGGTAGAACACCCTCCATGGGCTGCACCCTACACATGGTGTCCATGACATTTTGATTGGTCAATTCTGAACTACTAAGCAAAGTCAGTGATGGACCCATTTTGAATACTAACTAATAGGTGTGACCCTGAGTAGTCACATATTTGATGCTTTGATGAAAAGATCCTGATTTGACTGCCAGTCTCAGCGTTGAATCTTTGCAGTGTCCAATTCACACCAATGCAACAAGATCTTCATAACACAACGACTCTTTGTACTTACATCCTAACTTCCGACTTTCAGGCTTTTTTTTGTGGCTGGATATCATTTGTTGGGTCTAAGTATGAATGTGGAAAACGTTAGTGATAGTGAGATACTTGATGAAATGGGGAAAACGTCTTATTCCTCAGATTCACTGCTTTGTTTTGACGATGCTCGCTCTCTTTATTCGCTCTCTAGGTCACTCTACTGTGCTTGCATTTGCTCGTTGAGCCTCCGGGCCGGTTCAGACCACTGCAGCTTTTAATACATCTTTTCCAAGTGGGTGAATTACTCCAACCGCCCCATGAAAGATTTAAGTGTCACTTTACTTTACTTCAGAATCAGTTCTTGCTTTAAAGTCAGGAAAAAGCTGGTTGAATCTACCTTTTTGTCAGTTCTGGACTATGGAGATATGTTTCACGGACATTCCACAAAGAGTGAGTAAAGAGTGAGAGACTCATTGGATTCTGTGTAGCACTGGGATTTATAATGCATGAAAAGTACTCTACCCATCACCGTGTATTATATGTAGAGATGTTTTGGTATCTGGAAGTACTGGAGTTTATGCACCGATCCAATACCACGTAATAAAGCCCTAAAGAAAATCTACGTTAAAGTAGTTTATTTATGCTCTTTTTCTGTTATAACTGACTGTCAAACTGCATAATAAAAGAAAGTTCTGTGGCATTTATTGTCTGTGGTTTGTTCATGTTTCACAAAGAGTTTAACCTGAGCCAGACCGACAACAAAGATAGAAATCATATCACATCCATACAGGGAGAGTAGTATACAGCTGTTAAAACATAACAGAATATATGACTCACTGGTATCGGATCAGTACTCGGTATTGGCCAATACTCAAGTTCAGGTATCACAATTGGTATCGGGAAGCAAAGAATGGTATCGGACCATCTCTAATTATATGTTGGTTGGCCCTCACTCAACACAAGAAGGCTCAAACATTGGTTAATCTTTGTGTCCAAATCTATATCTGGACACACTCCTTCATATTTAACCACACTTTTAGCACCTAGAAGATCTGAATACAATCTAAGAGCAAGTAGATACATCCTGTATGATGTTCCACTAACTAAAACTGTTTGGTAGGACTGCTTTTAGTTACAGCGCTCCTACTTCATGGGGTTCCTATTTGACATTCTGAATTCAAGTCCAACCTAAATCAAATACATCAACATGTCTGTGCTTGTTTTTTAAAATGTGATTTTCTGTTTGTATTTCTTATTTCTTATTCCTGTCCATCTGTGTCCGCGTGTTTCTTGTCTGTTAAAGTGTGCCTTCTATGTGCAGCCTTCTTGCCCAGGGCTCACTTGTAAAACAGATTGTAATGTCACTGTGATTCTTTTCCCTGGTAAAATTAAGGTTAAATGAAAAAATTGAAAAATAACTTTCCATTATCCATGGCCTAAAGTTGCACCCGCCCCCCACCCACATGACTCAGCAATCAATCGAGGATAGGCAAGAATCGACATTTCTGATTTGATTATGAAAATTCTTAGTCGGGGAGATCCTTACTGACTAAAGACTATACCGAGTAGGCCTGCAACTAACGATTACTTTCATAATCTGTTGAATATTTTCTCGATTAATCGATTAGTTGTTTGGTCTATAAAACGTCAGAAAATGGTGAAAAATGTGCATCAGTGTTTTCCCAAAAGCCCATGACGACGTCCTCAAATGTCTTGTTTTGTCCACAACTCAAAAATATACAGTTTACTGTCCCAGAGGAGAGAAGAAACCAGAACATATTCATATTTAACAAACTGGAATTAAAGAATGTTTTACTTTTGTCTTAAAAAATGACTCAAAGCTAATTAATTACCAAAATAGTTGGGGATTTAAAAGTTGACAACTAATCGATTAAATCAACTAAACTTTGCAGCTCTAATACCGACCTATGCTGAGTTCTAAATTAACATTCTAATTTATTTGGTCAATAAAATGTCAGAAAATAACTTGCCATAGCACAGGATGAAGTTTTCAAATAGTTTTTTTTTGTCCAGCACATGAATAACACATTTACATAAATAAGAAAATCAGCAGTTCGTTATCAATTAAGAGCTTCATTTAGTGAATGTTTGGCATTTTTGTTATTATTGTTATTATTTAAAAAGTTGCCAGTTGATTTTCTGTTGAAAATGAATAGACAGGGATGCAACAATCTGGTACTGTTCGCTGGACTGGAATCAGCCCTGATATTGACCTTCTTAAGCAGATCAGGTCTCAGTCGTGACATGTCCAAATACATTTTCTTTGCCAGTGTTATTTTAACATTCTGTGTTTCTTATATGAAACATTTTTCCAATGAGTTTCCTTATAGAACCATAACCTGTTTTGAATTTAGCAAAACAAAATAAAGCCCTGGCATCAGATCGGTACTTGGTATCGGATGCCCTGAGTCCATCTACTCGCATCAAAACAATTCCTAATGACATGAGGTCAATAAACAAAAGCATTTTGATTATTTTTTTACAGCTATAACTGCTATAAACTGCACATAATTGAAACTGCTGTCTACTAATATTTCATACTATTTTTTCAATCATCATATATTACTACACTACCTTTTTGGTTTGCAATGTGGCACTTTTAAAATGATTTATGTTAAGAAAGTAGCATGAAATTGTTACTTCCAGCTGAAACATCAAAGCACTGAGTGTAAAATATACCTTTCAAAGTGATTTTAATGAATTTATTTTTTTCTCTTTGTGCATCTTAATATGTTACCAGAAAGACACTTCCCACACACAATAAAATAGATCCATTAGTGCTGGAAAGGAGCCTCTATTTAACGAAACAATACCAGTCTGGTGCGAAAAGATCAGGACAAAAGAAACACGGGTATGGAGAACAGGCAGTATCATGCAGCCGGATGGCTCCCTCAGCTGTCTCATTTGCATAAGCCCATGGTTAATTGAGTATGTATAATAAATGCCGAGAGGATTCATTCAATCACAGAGATGTTGAGAATGAAGGCTTTGACATTTGTAGGAGTCAACACCTTCATCCAGCAAGACAAAAATATCAATTACCTTGACTTGGCAAGTCACTGGTGTGGTTTTAACCTACAAGGGTTTAGTTTTGACAGACATAGGGACAATAAGAAAATTGAGCCAGTAATAAGCAGCCATGTAATGTTCCTGCTCAATTTAGATTCCAAAAGGTAACAGCGGCAATGATCACAGTGGATAAAGCGCTGATATTTCCGAGGGCGAGGATGAGGCTTTCCAGCAATGTGACCAACAAACAGCTAAAGGTGGAAAGATGAACTCGTTGTAACAGAGTTTTTGGTGACAGTGAGGAATGGGCAGTGTGGGCTGATAGTAATGATGTGATCAGTCACTGTGCGATCTTGCACTGATGGATGAAGTGATTGCTGATCCTTCTAAAGGCAGGCAGTGAGTGGTAAACATGAGTGCTGTCAACATCACAGCAGCTAAACGCTGATTTTCACACATACATACTGTAAGATATCGACAGCACATTAAATTTAAAGTCCTCAACCCGGCCTGTCTCAGCTTGACGCAAACCAGCTGATGGTGTTGCTGCGACTCAGCTGTTCCAAGTCGCAGGGGCTGGTTTCAGAACGTAGAGACTTAACCTGTTTCAACAGCCAATAGAGAGGTCAGCTATAAACTATAGAAAGAAAATGCTCAATATCTATCAAATTTATTTCTACGTTCTAAACTAGAGCCCTACCAATATAGCGGCTAGCCGATATTATCAGCCAATATTAGGCATTTCTCAAACTATCGGTATCAGCAACTATAATGGCTTTTTAAAAACTCATCCATCAGATTCATTTATAATGACAAATGATTCGGAGGAATTAATATTTCAAAAATAAAAACGGACGGTCAACCATGTGATGAGTGATGGCGTTGCATAGTCTGTCCACCAGAGGACGCTCTACAACGTCCCTGTTAGTGATGGCGTTGCATAGTCTGTCCACCAGAGGACGCTCTACAACGTCCCTGTTAGTGATGGCGTTGCATAGTCTGTCCACCAGAGGACGCTCTACAACGTCCCGGTTAGTGATGGTGTTGCATAGTCTGTCCACCAGAGGACGCTCTACAACGTCCCTGTTAGTGATGGTGTTGCAAAGTCTGTCCACCAGAGGACGCTCTACAACGTCCCTGTTAGTGATGGTGTTGCATAGTCTGTCCACCAGAGGACGCTCTACAACGTCCCTGTTAGTGATGGCCTTGCATAGTCTGTCCACCAGAGGACGCTCTACAACGTCCCTGTTAATGATGGTGTTGCATAGTCTGTCCACCAGGGGACGCTCTACAATGTCCCTGTTAGTGATGGTGTTGCATAGTCTGTCCACCAGAGGACGCTCTACAATGTCCCCGTTAGTGATGGCGTTGCATTGTCTGTCCACCAGAGGACGCTCTACAACGTCCCTGTTGGTGATGGCGTTGCATAGTCTGTCCACCAGAGGACGCTCTACAACGTCCCTGTTAGTGATGGTGTTGCATAGTCTGTCCACCAGAGGACGCTCTACAACGTCCCTGTTAGTGATGGCGTTGCATAGTCTGTCCACCAGAGGACGCTCCACAATGTCCCTGTTAGTGATGGCGTTGCATAGTCTGTCCACCAGAGGACGCTCTACAACGTCCCTGTTAGTGATGGCGTTGCATAGTCTGTCCACCAGAGGACGCTCTACAATGTCCCTGTTAGTGATGCCGATGCATTGTCTGTCCACCAGAGGACGCTCTACAACGTCCCTGTTAGTGATGCCGTTGCATAGTCGGTCCACCAGAGGACGCTCTACAACGTCCCTGTTAGTGATGGTGTTGCATAGTCTGTCCACCAGAGGACGCTTTACAACGCCAATTCCTCACTAAAAATGCAACTGTAGCAAGCATCTCAATATCACTAACGTTATCAAAATTCATATTTACACGAAATAAATGATTTATCCAGCTTCAAATAAGTCTAAAAGTCGGACGATAAGATGAACGTGCAAAGAGTGGTTGCTGTGGAGCAGAATCAGACTCCTACTCTGACTAGAATCTGGGTATAACCACGTTAGGCTACACCTGAAGGACCTTAGATGGACAAAAAGTATTTTCCACTTGCGAGTACACCTGCTATTTCATTTCTAAGTAGTGTTTCCCGTAAAACATAAATCTGTATCGTTTGTGTTCATCCAATTTAACAGTGAATTATAGGCCCTTTGCAGGACTTTATTTTTTACTGCATTCCTAACCAAACAACATTGCCAGCAATTCCCAATTTTAGCATTTTGGCCACTATTCAACTCTAACATTAATCAGGAAGTACATTCTCTTTAAATGCCCCTGGATTAATAGCATCTGGACACAAATGACAGCAGACTTGTTTTTATATGACAATACCCACCTGCAGGTATACTCAGCCACACCTGTGATGTGGTTGGTTTGTAATCAACACAAAACTCATTCAACAACATAGTGAAATACAAGGTGGTGGCCAGCCAAGGCTATTGAAGCTGAGTAACTGTCACTTAATCAACATGACCTTCACTTAAAGCCAACTCCCCACCTTGCTCCACTCCTTTAAGACTATATAGAAACAGGAAGAAGAAGAAAAAACACTGTCCTGAATTGCAATTTGTAGAAGCCTCTAGGCTAATTCATGCTGATTTCCTATAGCCTATTCAGTTTGAGCCTCTTGGAGAGCAGCTATCCAATAACTGCTACTAGTGGCTGCAAAACATCCAGAGCATATTCACTGAATGCTAACCCATCAACCTGTTAAAAGGCAATGCTTACTGCTGACTTCAACAAGTCTCCCGAATAACCTCTGTTTCACAACCACAGAAAACCTCTGCTATCCAATGAGAATAATGGAACAGAAACCACAAGTGCTATACAGTCAGATTCTTATTCATCATCAAAGTATAATAGGCGGGCCTATATCCATTACCTAAGATATTAATATGTCAAAGCACTCTATGGCACGCAAAGCTATTGGCATGTTGAATCCCTACTGTGTTGAAGACAATGATGTAGATATAGTATTTACGAGTGAAAATGAATGCTGTTTTTATAGTGTCTTGCTCATTTTGAAGGTTGAGTGTGTCAATATGTCTCTGTTGTCCCAACATAACATGAAAACCCCCCGAGCCTTAGCCTCCATCACACACCACACACATGCATACCCCATGGAGCAAATAGGAGCTAAACTCTCAAATAGTGCCTCAGAAGATATTTTAGGCTGGCTATTTTTGGTCACGTCTTACGCTCCAATAAGAAATAGTAGGCTTTATAAAAGAGAAAAGCAGTTTGTTGCTGCACCTTAAACACATTGTTAAGTTCCCTCCATCATCTAGGACACCACTGCACGCCTACTAATCACAGCGACAGGTTTGTTGAGCTTTCTAAAAGGGTCAAGTCGAGAAAATGACACACATCCCCGTGTTTGACTCCAAAGGGACACCTAGCCACAACGACAGCTGCTCGACCGAGGACGGAGAGGCGAACTCGACTTCATCCCAGCCAGAGGCCACCTTGCACGGACTTGCGAAACAAAGTTTCCCGTTAGGTCGGGAGTGTATTTAATACGGAAACACGAGTGGAGCACAGTCCCCGACGGAACAGGACATGGAAACATGTGCTAAGTAGTACACAGCCATGGTCAAACTACGAGTTTGGACGGCAGAGACGAATAGGTGCACCAATGCACAACAATACTAACTCCAAACAGCGGTTCTCAAGGACAGGACAGACATGAGACATGAGACCGCCTTTACTTACGCTGGAACGACGAGACGTCCAAACAGTCCCGTAGAAGAAAAAAAAAGGCTCCGGGTCCTCGGCGCTCCACGGTCAGAGCTCCACATCCAGCAGTCGCATTCCCTCTCCTCCTCCTCCTCCCCCTCCTCCTCTTCCTCTTCCTCTTCCTCTTCCTCTTCCTCTTCCTCCTCCTCCTCCTCTTCCTCTTCCTCCTCCTCTTCCTCCTCTACAGCTGCTGGAGAAGTTTGCTGACGTCAACAAGCACTCAGTCTCACCCGGGGGGGGGGGTCTTTGGTCCCAACTTGAATAATACATGGAAAAGGAGGGAGAGACCCGGAGAGACGAGCGGAAAGAATCGGGGAGGCACACGGGCTCCACATCAGAGGCTACCCGGCCGGCCCTTCCCGAACATGGCCGCATACACCAACAACAGCAACAACAACAAACCTCAGCCTTTAAAAAGGGAGCAAAGTCAACGTAACATCAACAGGGAATAATACACACCACGTAGCTCCCAGTGAGGTGCTACAGAAAGTGATGAGGCAGGGGTCTCTCCACTATATTCACCAAAAGCACACAGTGGCACAACAAATTAAAGTCATTTAAAAATGATGTCAAATCTAAATAATTAGGCTTACTATCACAGGAGCTGCATTTGGTTAAATACATAGTTTTAGCTGTTTTCATTTTTCATTCATTATACAGGAAAGGATTAGAAGTAACATTAAGTTACAGTTTAAATGGGCCTGATTCAGATTAAAAACTGGTTCCTGCAGAAACATGGAACATAAAAGACAGTACAGCATGAAGACAAAGACACTTGTACGGGACATTAGCATGGGCTAGACAAATACAGACAACTAAAAACAACAGTACAGACTTGGACGAAATATGAACAATCAATGAGTGTGATTCATTTAATAAGAGCTTATCATGTAGCCTATCTTCAGAGGTGTCAAGTAATGAAGTACAAATACCTACTACTGTTACCTTACTTAAGTAGAAACTTTTGGGTATCCAGACTTTACTGGAGTAATTATTTTACTGCAGACTTTTTACTTCTACTCCTTACATTTGCACCCAAACATCTGGACTTTATACTCCTTACTTTTTAAAAATAGCCTTGTTACTGCTAATTCAGTTTGGCTTGTTTTCATTCAGGCTTGTCATCGTTCACATGAACACAAAAAAAGGGTTTGACGTTTTGCATCATTACAATACTTATAGGCAACTAGTCATCATATCTTCCGCTCCATGAAACACCTGTTAATGTTCAGTAGTACACATACTGTATACGTTTTTTTAATGTATTTGTATTGTACTAAAACGCCTTCATTTTCAGTGGGCATGAATGTGGCTGAAACAGTATCTCAAATGTTTTAACATTAACATTTTAATATAACGTTATAGTCATTATGGCCTTTAGAAAGATGTTTTTTTGGGGGGGTGGGGGGGGTGCACCATAGGCCCCTGTGGAGCGGACTGAGCTTTTGTCCTTAATGGCATTTTTCCACTTACATTATTTTTACTTTTATACTTGAAGTAGTTTTGAAACCAGTACTTTTACAATGTTACTTGAGGAAAAAGCTTGAGTTGATACTTCAACAGCTACAGAAGTCTTCTTAAACCCTAGTATCTCTACTTCTACCTGAGTGATGAATGGGAATACTTCTGCCTAATGCAGTCAACTGAGTGGGCTGAGCCAGCGCTAGCTAGCCTAGTGTAATGCTAGCTGGCTAACAAATGTTTTCTTATCCCAAATCATGAAAAGTCAAAAGCACAATTGCATATCCAAATTGTATTAATAAACGCATTCAGGTAATTCATTAAATAAACAATCTAATAATTATATCAACGAGACTATATCCTCCTTCTGGAAAACGACTTCATATTTGGTTTGTAGGTTACAATCAACAATTTTGGCTCTTGTGTAGGTTTTATTATTAGGCGGTGTGCCCTCAGTTGCCGCAGTAATTATAATGGGAGCAAAGCAGGAAATATAACTATCTTAACAGTAGTGAAAGCTAAGGCCAATTGCAATGTGACAAAAAGATTATAATCAGGGGTGACCTCTAGCTCACCCAGTAGAGTGTGTGCCCAATGGAGGCCAAGTCCAAAATCACTGTAAATAGCATTATTGTTGCATTTCAAATTAATTACAGTGTTAAAGCATTATGCATTTGTGGTGTCTGAACAACAATGCTGGATGATGTGTCGAAAGAAAGTCGCCTCAACACTGTTTCTTGATTATAAGGTTTATTATATTGAAGATTCAGCGTCAATTTACAAGCTCTGCAGAAGCCTGGAGAGTGCTAACCCAATGGACACACTCTAGCTTTCATTAGACATTCTTTATATAGGATATGTTTAAGTTGCATCAACAGTATTTAATTTGAACAGAACCTGATTCAAGTTACAAATCATCAGATATTACACATTTCAAATAGTTTGGTCTAAAAGTCAAGTCATTGGGGACATGACCAAGGCATGTGCATTGGCGGGGGAGCCCTTGCATCTGGCATTGGTATAATCCATTTCAAATTAGCCTTAGTGTTGAATTAAACCATTGCATGCTGATATAAGAGTGCACTAAGTGGCAATGATCCCATGTTTTCTCTCCCAACCCAACCGGAATGAGACCCATCAGCAACAAGAGGTAAGTATGTTGTGTGCAATAGAAATCTGTTATGGTTAAAGCTGTCCACGTTTCAGGGGGAAGACATCTGAATATCATAGCAGAATGCCCCATGTGCCGTCACAGTATTTACAGTCTCTCCCTCACTTTTGATGACATTGCAGGTACGGTATGTGCCTGCGTGGGCCGGCACTGTTCGATGTGATGGATGAAACTGTCCATGTTGATAAATAATAGGAAGACTTATGTTTTATAGATAACCTTCCTTCTTTAATTAGCATTCCTATCTTGTATTCTTTCACCTGTAAAATATATAGGCCTTGTCCATCTGCATTGTCCTCTATTGCATTTATGTACTATTTTGTTTAGTCAAATGTGTTTTCCTGGGAACTGAATTGCTGCCTGGATTACAGTAACATTTAACATGTCCCAGTGAAGTTGGGTAAAGACAACAAAAGTACCCCAATGATAAGACCAAAACCAATAAATGAAACAATTGAGAAAGCCTATTGTCGTATATTGTTTTGGGCCTCAGAGATCCATTTTTGTCCAAGAACTATTAAAAAACACATTAGCAGCCACACTGTTGCACTCGGTGACATGTTCCTTCATTAACATGAGCCCGGGCACTGTAGTCGTTAGTTAATCCCACATATCCCGTTGCGTTGAATGCTCATTAGAGCAACACATGTGTATTAATCCCCTGCTGAAAGTAGTCCCCAACAAATGTACTTAATATTCCTGTTTGGGTAACATTTGCTAAAAATTGCAGTGCCCAGCTGTTTGAATAAAGTCTAGAGGCTTATTTAAAAAAGAAACAATATACTTATACTTATAGATCTTCAGTAGGAACCAAAAGTGCCGGGGCCATTTGTTGCCTTTAACAGGGAAACAGGGCAGTCTAAAACCTAAACCCAAAACCTAAAGTTCTTGTCTTTTCATTGGACTTTTGGCAAAATAGAATATTAAGAATGTAGAAAATGTACAGCTTTGTCCTTCAAAATTAGGTTTAGGTCAAATTAGTTTTGGTCAAATCTTATCAAAGTTAATCCGCCACGTCTTTAAATCACTGTCTGTCTTTTATAATATTTACCTGCATAAGCATGAGTTTAGAGCTCCTGAACAGGAACATGAAAATAGGAACAGGAACGTGAAAAGAGCAGATATGACTGGACATTGCAAAAAAATATTGCAGAGAAAATTAAAAGCAAAATACATAGTCAGTGATTCATTCAGCAAGAACGTGTTGCAACTTGGCTGATATGTTACTGAATACATTTCATCTTTATGTTATGTCATGTAACGATAGATAAGATAAGACGTTACTTTTTCCTGGAATGCATTTGATGTTTGGCAAATCAGTATTATTGTACTTTGCAGGGAGACTATATTATATATATAATTAATATATGTATTCCCATCCTGTATATATTCAAATATTTGTTCTTGTTATTTACTTACTTATCTTAATTTTTATTTTTTTAGACGATATATACTTATATTTATCACTCTACATGCTCTGCACACCCATATAAGCATTTAGGCATTTATTTATTTTATTTCATATAACTAATAACTCAGCTTTTCCACAGTGGTTTTAATTGTTTCTGTGCTGTATTCTTTTAAGCTGTGAACTTTGCACGTGATTTTGTACTACAGTGTACTGTGGTATGACAATAAAGAAATCTTGAATCTTGAATTAGATTTTATTCTTATTCTTCTTCTTCTTCTTATTATTATTATTTCTTATATATTGTATGTATGTATAATTTATACTAGTATTTCATTTATATTTATATTCTGTGCCGTGTGACTGATTTTGCTGCTGGAACACTATAATATCCAATATTTGGGGATCAATAAATATCTATCTATGCATCTATTATATCTATCTATCTATATCTATATATATATATAAATCTAGTATATATATATATATATATATACACTATAACCAGTAACCAGTAACATTGCTCAAGCACGGCGCTCGTCGTTTGACTGGTCATGATGCCGCCTGCCTGTATATGTGAATGTTTCAGTCTTTCTAAACTATCATTTTAATAAACTGTCTGTACACTTAAACAGTTTGCAATGCTTTGGTTTACATGTAGGGCCCTGCATTACGCTATCATAGAAGTATGGTGCCATTTTGAGCCTCGATAGTTGTATAGAAATAGTGAAATCTTTTTACTTTACCCGTGCCCGACTACTATCAACCCCTAGGTTCATTTTGCGCTGTATTTGTCTTTTAAGTGCCTTTGATGAAGATACAGATTTGTTTTCCTTTGAAGATTAGAGGGTATCACAAAGCACCTAAGATCATTGTTTCTTTTTTTCATATTAGAGACTCTTTATTACCGTGGTCTTCGTGTGATTAGGAGATGAAACATCCTTTTTGCCCTTAGAACAAATCCCAGGGGCAGACAAATAAGGTATACCGTATTAGGAATGTAAATTAAAAATCCAGTTCATATATTATTTCATAAGGCTGGTTGCACTTGTGGCCCTGCTATATATTACTGTAGATATACTGATGTAGAAAATACAGGCTCCAAACAGCCTCATCCACTTCCTCTCAGTGTACTGTTCTTTACTGGACTGTAGGCTAGCTTCCCTGTTTCAAACTGCACACAGCAAAATAATGTGCTTTTCAAAGGGCTCCATGCATTACAATGCTGTCTCGTCTGAATAATACCAAAGCCTGCTGATTCTAAAAGCATGTTGAACCCTGCTAGTTGATTAAAGTTGTTTAATTTTTTCATATGTTTTAGTGTATTGTCAGCACCACAGCTATTTCAGCAAAAATTACAGATTCACATCCTGCGGATTCATTCTTTTCATAGAAGGAGAAGGAGAGCACTGAAGATCTTGCTTCATGCAGCACCAGCTTTGGTTGTGAGCTACTTCTATTTCACAAGGGTCTCTTTTTAGAAAATACTCATCATCAATAAATCCATCCGTTTTCATATCGGGGGAGATCAGGCTGCACATAATAAGCAAAGGTAAAGACAGATATACTGTACATATCCAACAGTGTCTCACATTTACACAGTATCAGCTACGGAAACGTCATTGCCAATTTTACAGCTTTAATTTGATCCAGTATGCAAGTTCTATTTCTGTCTCTTTGTTTACTATGTTTCTTATATATGTTTTTTCCCGAAAAACTCTTTTATATAATACAGTGGAATATATTTATATATATATATATATATATATATATATATATATATATATATATATATATATATATATATATATACATACATATATATATATATTTGCACCTTGTGTATGTGTGGTTGGATTGGATTTTTCTTACAACACCAAGTTTTTACCTTTTAGATTAGCTAACTTGGGACAGTTTTTGTTATTTATTATTACTTATCGTGTGAAATTGTTTGGTGCTAGAGAGAACATGACAAATGTTATTTATAGATAGATAAATATAATACAGTGGAAGGATGGCTTTCCAAAGTTATAAGATATAAGCAGTCACACACAACATAGGAATGTGGATTAACTCTTTAAAATATGTTTAAAAAAATCATTGTGCTGTATATTTTTGTTCTGTCCATGTCAAGTCTACATTTTATGCACAGGCTATTTCAAATTCAGCAGTCCTGTGATCTGCAGCTGCAATAATTGGATTTGAAATCCATGCAGCAGCATTGTGAGCTAGGGGTTGTTTTAAAAGTATAGCGTTATACCCTGCATATCCAACCTTAATGTGAAGATAAGAGTGGTTCTGCTGATATGATGTCACATACAGCATCTATCAGGGAGCTTTGCTTTGCCCATTTTAACCCTCTTTGAGGGATATTTTTAGCCTAAAATGTAACCAAACCATGTATTATTATGCCTTACCCACATCAATTACTCATTCCCCTCATTTCCCCCACTTGGTGCTCAGGATCCAGACAGAAGGGTGAGTCTGACACAAAATCTGACATTGATATAGAAGTGAGCTCTGTTCAGGGCTTGCATCTCTAAATAGTCACATCATGATGATTGGTAAATGTGTAACTAAATCCAAACATATTCCATGATTGGAATTTACATTATGCCGTCTTCCTGTTTTCCAAAGACACCTTTGTTGTCTGGAGTAGGCTGCAGGTTAGGCCTCATCCTGAATTGTAAATGCTCTTGATTGGAGATACTATTTAAACTAGTGCTGTGCCCATTCAAAAGATGCTCAGAGCGGGCCGTATTGGTGCTTGCAGCTTTCTGGAGAATCGCTCATCCAGACAACTTCACACTCAAAGTGCACTTCCTTTGGTCCTTAGCAATACACCTGCCATGACATAATTTGCGGCCCCTAACAATACTAGAGTAAATGCATAATTTGCTAACACCAGGCTGTTTGGGACCCGGGTAGTTTCAGGAACCAAAGAGTACATTCCGAAAGTTGCCAATTTTCAACTGCCTGAAGCGAGTCAAGTGATGCAGTTTTGCACCATTAATCTACTTATACAGCAGTTTAGATCTGGTTGAAAATCAGTAGTTGTTTTCCTAAGTTACCATCTTACGTTTGCGCTAGCTAGCTAGCTTGGTTAGCAAGGTGGATGAACCCACCAAATGCTGAACAAGACATTTAGGCAACCAGAATTTTCCAATTAACTTTAAAGTGAAATGAAGTGAATGCACACAGCCAAGAGGGTCAAAGTTTAGGACGACATGCACAGTACCATGGTTAGCATTGGCATGGTTAGCATTGCTAAGCCTCTATCCTAATTCACAGGTCGGCATGTAGCCTGGACCTAAAGCAACCGTGAGCAGCTTTATTGTCTATTAAAAGATATGGGGCCGTAATTTACAAATGAACATCATGCTGTATTGAAGAAGACTTGGAGCGATTAAGACCATCAACTTGTGTATTAATAAAGTGAGAAATAGGGTAATTTTCCCATAGACGTCCATACAAGTTGACTTCTTTTTGCAACCAGTGGCGTCGTCCCCTGCTTGAAATAAGATAGAATGCAGGTTTAAGGCACTTGCGCAATGAATTCACATTTTTTAGGCCTGGAAGCTCCATCCACAGTTTTTAGAGTCGATGGCCCAACCAGGTGCCAAGAGCCTAATAGCTTCACTAGGCGAAGAAATGGCCTCTCATGAATCATTGAAGAATGAAGAGTTACAACACAGTGGCAGCAGCAAAATAGAATACTGAAGAGATTTGATAGAGGCAGGACACTATATTGGATAAACAAGATCATAAAACTCTTTATTCAGCTAGCAGGTTTCTCTTAAATATGTGACAAAATCAGTCTCAATGCCCGTCTTTTGTTGCTTTGTGACACAATGCTATCATGGGGTGGAGTCATTGTCACTATCAGCTATTTTCAGTTCTGTTTTTCTCTAATTGTGTAACTGAATCCAACTGAAATGGCAGTGTTTTTCAGACTAGCCAAAAAGACAGCTGTCAAAGCTGTTTAAGGTGAGGCATGTGCCAAAAGAGGGTGCAACGGTGCTGCTTCAACCCTCTCCATTTACACAACCAATGTTCAAAAGCAAATAGGTCTTCAAGGTAAGGTAATGCAGTCTGGACTGCACTCTTTTCCACTGACAAAATGAGAAAATGTTTTAATGTTGTCTGTCATGTCATAAAAAATGTTGAAACTAAAAATGCCAATCAAATGCCCCCCCCCCTTGGCCTAAACAAATTTGTAAAATGGCAATTAAATATTCTGTAACTGCTGCATTATTAAATGTGTTAATGGTTATGGGGACTCACAGCACTTAGTTACGCCCTTCAAAATAACCGAAGAGGACACAACTCAGTTTCAGTTCCATTCTTATATATAGTCAGCCAGAAGCCTAATGAAACAGACACAGTATATGTAGTAGTATAGTTTAGTAGCTAATAAGTAAGAGACTGCAGTCCACATAAGGAAACATTGGTATTTAAAAAATATATATATACTACCACCATGCAGCAGTCAGTTATAGGCCATTTGAACTGTATGATATATGGGGATGTAGTAATAGTTCTTTATCCTTACAGGAACAGGTGTGATACTATGGGTATTGCTATAAATCTGTATCAACTATAATTGACTAACAATGGGCCCATCTCTCTCTCTCCTCTCTCTCTCTCTCTCTCTCTCTCTCAAAGACATTCCATATCAAATCATTGTTGCAATTTAAGGTAATTAATAAAAGCTCCCACTGTGACTTTCTGTTTGCAGCATCGACTTTAGCGTTCCTTTCTAAGGTGGAGCGTTATTTGAAGTTATGTTCACATTGTAGCCAAGAGATTTCTTGGGTTTTGGTCCTGACACGTGACCAGAAATCTATCGATACGATCCGTTGGGATTGATCTAATTCTGATCTTGGGCAGGCTGATATCTTAAAAATGACTTTTTCCTTAATCTTAATGACATATCTCATGAAAAAATATAATAATTATGCCACCCCCCCCCCCCACCTCATGTGAAATAAGTGTCCTCATTTTATGTATTCCATACATGCTATATTTAGCGTCCAAAAACACAGTAAAAAGGAAAAAAAAGAGATATGAGAAGCCATTTGGATTGAAGCATGAAAGCTTTGAGTGTGCTTGTAGCCTCGGGCAACTCAGACCCAGAGGGCTGATACAAGTAAATCAAATCTCCATTACAGCGTTGAAGAGTCCATGTGTTGCAGATGTTATTACCCTCATTATTGTGCTCCTTGGTGGAACACATAAAAGAGAACGAGATGGTGCTTTTCAGCCTTATTTTCTGTCCCAGGTAATAGCCAAAAACAATGTATGAGATGTACTGTAGTTAACCTGTTCAAATGGGGTAACTTCAATTTAAACAAGCAAAGGTCCCACTTTCACCAGTCTGCTAACTCTTTAGCTTTTGCTTCAGCCCATATAAGACAGGTCTATGCTTAGCTCATGCTATTTCTCCTTCCAATGCTTGTATTCAGTCAGAAAACACATGCCCCCGATCACTGATCCTTTCGGCTTTCTTTAGTAGGGTCATGCTTTGTTACACTTTAGATGACGGATTAGATCTACACACAAATGAGTCATCATTACCCATTCAGCAAAAGCCATCAATCAGATTACAAGCCACCCCTCCTAGAGGCTAATTTAGAACACCCATCCCTTTTATTTGAATCAATACTCTTTAAAGACACTGCCAATTAGTTCTTGTTATCAGAGGCCTGCGGGCCGAGAACCGTTCCCTGTCCGTCAGCATGATAATCCTGGGAATAAAAGCATGCATGTAATGAACAAATCTAAGATCATCCAAAACATGCAATACATTCAGAGCAGAGCTGATGCCACTGAATGGAGAACAGATTTACTCCCCACCTGTAATCAGCGGTGGAGGAATGTATTAATACCACACTGTGAAAATACTCTGTTACAAGTCAAACCCTGCAGTGAAAATGTCGGGAACATCAGGGAAAAGTATTAAAAGTAAAAGTACTTAATGCAGAAAGAGTAAAGGATCCAACCAGCTGTGTGTTTAATGGACTCATCATCTCAGCTGGACCTGTACACCCTTATATTGTTGCTATGGTTACTTTATAATAAAACATCTGATATTATACATGTCTTTTCTGTTCCAAACTCTTACTTTGTAAAGTAACTAGTAACTAAAGTAACTATTACTAAAGGAACTAGTAACTAAAGCTGTCAGATGAATGTAATGGAGTAACTAAAGTAACTAGTAACTAAAGTAACTAGTAACTAAAGCTGTCAGATGAATGGAGAGGAGTAACTAAAGTAACTAGTAACTAAAGTAACTAGTAACTAAAGCTGTCAGATGAATGTAGTGGAGTAACTAAAGTAACTAGTATTAAGTAACTAGTAACTAAAGCTGCCAGATGAATGTAGTGGAGTAACTAAAGTAACTAGTATTAAGTAACTAGTAACTAAAGCTGTCAGATGAATGTAGTGGAGTAACTAAAGTAACGAGTAACTAAAGTAACTAGTAACTAAAGCTGTCAGATGAATGTAGCGGAGTGACTAAAGTAACTAGTATTAAGTAACTAGTAACTAAAGCTGTCAGATGAATGTAATGGAGTAACTAAAGTAACTAGTAACTAAAGTAACTAGTAACTAAAGCTGTCAGATGAATGTAGCGGAGTGACTAAAGTAACTAGTATTAAGTAACTAGTAACTAAAGCTGTCAGATGAATGTAATGGAGTAACTAAAGTAACTAGTAACTAAAGTAACTAGTAACTAAAGTAACCAGTAACTAAAGCTGTCAGATGAATGTAGTGGAGTAACTAAAGTAACTAGTAACTAAAGCTGTCAGATGAATGTAGTGGAGTAACTAAAGTAACTAGTAACTAAAGCTGTCAGATGAATGTAGTGGAGTAACTAAAGTAACTAGTAACTAAAGCTGTCAGATGAATGTAGTGGAGTAACTAAAGTAACTAGTAACTAAAGTAACTAGTAACTAAAGCTGTCAGATGAATGTAGTGGAGTAACTAAAGTAACTAGTATTAAGTAACTAGTAACTAAAGCTGTCAGATGAATGTAATGGAGTAACCAAAGTAACTAGTAACTAAAGTAACTAGTAACTAAAGCTGTCAGATGAATGTAGTGGAGTAACCAAAGTAACTAGTAACTAAAGTAACTAATAACTAAAGCTGTCAGATGAATGTAGTGGAGTAACTAAAGTAACTAGTATTAAGTAACTAGTAACTAAAGCTGTCAGATGAATGTAATGGAGTAACTAAAGTAACTAGTAACTAAAGTAACTAGTAACTAAAGCTGTCAGATGAATGTAGTGGAGTAACTAAAGTAACCAGTAACTAAAGCTGTCAGATGAATGTAGTGGAGTAACTAAAGTAACTAGGAACTAAAGTAACTAGTAACTAAAGTAACTAAAGTAACTAGTAACTAAAGTAACTAGGAACTAAAGTAACTAGTAACTAAAGCTGTCAGATGAATGTAGTGGAGTAACTAAAGTAACTAAAGTAACTAGGAACTAAAGTAACTAGTAACTAAAGTAACTAAAGTAACTAGTAACTAAAGTAACTAGGAACTAAAGTAACTAGTAACTAAAGCTGTCAGATGAATGTAGTGGAGTAACTAAAGTAACTAGTAACTAAAGCTGTCAGATGAATGTAGTGTAGTAACTAAAGTAACTAGTAACTAAAGTAACTAGTAACTAAAGCTGTCAGATGAATGTAGTGGAGTAACTAAAGTAACTAGTAACTAAAGTAACCAGTAACTAAAGCTGTCAGATGAATGTAGTGGAGTAACTAAAGTAACTAGTAACTAAAGCTGTCAGATGAATGTAGTGGAGTAACTAAAGTAACTAGTAACTAAAGCTGTCAGATGAATGTAGTGGAGTAACTAAAGTAACTAGTAACTAAAGCTGTCAGATGAATGTAGTGGAGTAACTAAAGTAACTAGTAACTAAAGTAACTAGTAACTAAAGCTGTCAGATGAATGTAGTGGAGTAACTAAAGTAACTAGTATTAAGTAACTAGTAACTAAAGCTGTCAGATGAATGTAATGGAGTAACCAAAGTAACTAGTAACTAAAGTAACTAGTAACTAAAGCTGTCAGATGAATGTAGTGGAGTAACCAAAGTAACTAGTAACTAAAGTAACTAATAACTAAAGCTGTCAGATGAATGTAGTGGAGTAACTAAAGTAACTAGTATTAAGTAACTAGTAACTAAAGCTGTCAGATGAATGTAATGGAGTAACTAAAGTAACTAGTAACTAAAGTAACTAGTAACTAAAGTAACCAGTAACTAAAGCTGTCAGATGAATGTAGTGGAGTAACTAAAGTAACTAGGAACTAAAGTAACTAGTAACTAAAGTAACTAAAGTAACTAGTAACTAAAGTAACTAGGAACTAAAGTAACTAGTAACTAAAGCTGTCAGATGAATGTAGTGGAGTAACTAAAGTAACTAAAGTAACTAGGAACTAAAGTAACTAGTAACTAAAGTAACTAAAGTAACTAGTAACTAAAGTAACTAGGAACTAAAGTAACTAGTAACTAAAGCTGTCAGATGAATGTAGTGGAGTAACTAAAGTAACTAGTAACTAAAGCTGTCAGATGAATGTAGTGTAGTAACTAAAGTAACTAGTAACTAAAGTAACTAGTAACTAAAGCTGTCAGATGAATGTAGTGGAGTAACTAAAGTAACTAGTAACTAAAGTAACTAGTAACTAAAGCTGTCAGATGAATGTAATGGAGTAACTAAAGTAACTAGTAACTAAAGTAACTAGTAACTAAAGTAACCAGTAACTAAAGCTGTCAGATGAATGTAGTGGAGTAACTAAAGTAACTAGTAACTAAAGCTGTCAGATGAATGTAGTGGAGTAACTAAAGTAACTAGTAACTAAAGCTGTCAGATGAATGTAGTGGAGTAACTAAAGTAACTAGTAACTAAAGCTGTCAGATGAATGTAGTGGAGTAACTAAAGTAACTAGTAACTAAAGTAACTAGTAACTAAAGCTGTCAGATGAATGTAGTGGAGTAACTAAAGTAACTAGTATTAAGTAACTAGTAACTAAAGCTGTCAGATGAATGTAATGGAGTAACCAAAGTAACTAGTAACTAAAGTAACTAGTAACTAAAGCTGTCAGATGAATGTAGTGGAGTAACCAAAGTAACTAGTAACTAAAGTAACTAATAACTAAAGCTGTCAGATGAATGTAGTGGAGTAACTAAAGTAACTAGTATTAAGTAACTAGTAACTAAAGCTGTCAGATGAATGTAATGGAGTAACTAAAGTAACTAGTAACTAAAGTAACTAGTAACTAAAGTAACCAGTAACTAAAGCTGTCAGATGAATGTAGTGGAGTAACTAAAGTAACTAGGAACTAAAGTAACTAGTAACTAAAGTAACTAAAGTAACTAGTAACTAAAGTAACTAGGAACTAAAGTAACTAGTAACTAAAGCTGTCAGATGAATGTAGTGGAGTAACTAAAGTAACTAAAGTAACTAGGAACTAAAGTAACTAGTAACTAAAGTAACTAAAGTAACTAGTAACTAAAGTAACTAGGAACTAAAGTAACTAGTAACTAAAGCTGTCAGATGAATGTAGTGGAGTAACTAAAGTAACTAGTAACTAAAGCTGTCAGATGAATGTAGTGTAGTAACTAAAGTAACTAGTAACTAAAGTAACTAGTAACTAAAGCTGTCAGATGAATGTAGTGTAGTAACTAAAGTAACTAGTAACTAAAGTAACTAGTAACTAAAGCTGTCAGATGAATGTAGTGTAGTAACTAAAGTAACTAGTAACTAAAGTAACTAGTAACTAAAGCTGTCAGATGAATGTAGTGGAGTAACTAAAGTAACTAGTAACTAAAGCTGTCAGATGAATGTAATGGAGTAACTAAAGTAACTAGTAACTAAAGTAACTAGTAACTAAAGTAACCAGTAACTAAAGCTGTCAGATGAATGTAGTGGAGTAACTAAAGTAACTAGTAACTAAAGCTGTCAGATGAATGTAGTGGAGTAACTAAAGTAACTAGTAACTAAAGCTGTCAGATGAATGTAGTGGAGTAACTAAAGTAACTAGTAACTAAAGCTGTCAGATGAATGTAGTGGAGTAACTAAAGTAACTAGTAACTAAAGTAACTAGTAACTAAAGCTGTCAGATGAATGTAGTGGAGTAACTAAAGTAACTAGTATTAAGTAACTAGTAACTAAAGCTGTCAGATGAATGTAATGGAGTAACCAAAGTAACTAGTAACTAAAGTAACTAGTAACTAAAGCTGTCAGATGAATGTAGTGGAGTAACCAAAGTAACTAGTAACTAAAGTAACTAATAACTAAAGCTGTCAGATGAATGTAGTGGAGTAACTAAAGTAACTAGTATTAAGTAACTAGTAACTAAAGCTGTCAGATGAATGTAATGGAGTAACTAAAGTAACTAGTAACTAAAGTAACTAGTAACTAAAGTAACCAGTAACTAAAGCTGTCAGATGAATGTAGTGGAGTAACTAAAGTAACTAGGAACTAAAGTAACTAGTAACTAAAGTAACTAAAGTAACTAGTAACTAAAGTAACTAGGAACTAAAGTAACTAGTAACTAAAGCTGTCAGATGAATGTAGTGGAGTAACTAAAGTAACTAAAGTAACTAGGAACTAAAGTAACTAGTAACTAAAGTAACTAAAGTAACTAGTAACTAAAGTAACTAGGAACTAAAGTAACTAGTAACTAAAGCTGTCAGATGAATGTAGTGGAGTAACTAAAGTAACTAGTAACTAAAGCTGTCAGATGAATGTAGTGTAGTAACTAAAGTAACTAGTAACTAAAGTAACTAGTAACTAAAGCTGTCAGATGAATGTAGTGTAGTAACTAAAGTAACTAGTAACTAAAGTAACTAGTAACTAAAGCTGTCAGATGAATGTAGTGTAGTAACTAAAGTAACTAGTAACTAAAGTAACTAGTAACTAAAGCTGTCAGATGAATGTAGTGGAGTAACTAAAGTAACTAGTAACTAAAGCTGTCAGATGAATGTAATGGAGTAACTAAAGTAACTAGTAACTAAAGTAACTAGTAACTAAAGTAACCAGTAACTAAAGCTGTCAGATGAATGTAGTGGAGTAACTAAAGTAACTAGTAACTAAAGCTGTCAGATGAATGTAGTGTAGTAACTAAAGTAACTAGTAACTAAAGTAACTAGTAACTAAAGCTGTCAGATGAATGTAGTGGAGTAACTAAAGTACATTGTTTCTCTCTGAAATGTAGTTGAGTAGAAGTACAAAGTGGCTGTACCAGTAAAGTACCAGTACCTCAAATTTGTGCTTAAGTACAGTACTTGAGTAAATACTTAGTTACATTCCACCCCTGGTTGTTATGGGGATGGAATGCCAGAATGGCTCTGATATTTCTATATTTTATTACTTTATTCATCACATAAAGTCATACACTGTATTTTGTGACCTGTATATTATTGCATAAAGCCTTTTTTGTGTTGTAGTGAACATTGTGAACATAAACCTTTTATTTATTTACATTCCACTACCACAGAGAGAACTCCATAGAAAATACCAGAGATATTGTAAACTAAAAATGGCTCACAAAGCTGAATACAGTGCTCTCTGCGCATTCCCCTTTTATTATCCTATTACCATAATAGGATCATATTGTATTTCTGTAGATTTCAGCCATTTGGCTACTGTGCCTGCTGAATCAGGTGTTCTGGCGAGCGATGTACCTCTGCTAAAAGCGGGCAGGTTGCCTTTAGCGGAGGTGGATTAGAGCAGAGGATTAGAGGAGCTCCCTGTCATTTTGCGTCTGTGCAGGTATCGGATTCTGTTCCTGATCCCAGACGCAGACACTTTGAGTCCTCGCAGCTCTGTGTAGCCACATGAAGCCACTCTAGTGAAGAACTAAAGCATCCAGCTGGGACTGCAACCTTAAAGAGTTTGGAGAAAAAACTTTTAGGATTCTCTGGAGCAATGTGGTGGGGGGAAATGAACTAATTGCTGCTAATTAAAAAGTTAAAAGGCAAGGAAACTTTGCATTGTGAAGGAAAAGCCTTAAAAGCCCTGTGCTAAAAAAGCATGCTTTCCTCCAGCGTCTTTTAAGTCAGACCCCAATTTGGTTTGAGCTTCCCTTGATGTCTTTGTGTCTGACATGTTGTCAGATCAAGTTAATTCAGCGTTACTAATAACTTAACATGACTTCAGCTTCAATTTTTGCCTGTTTCTAGGACAAACTTGAACACTGTACTATGCGGCCATAAGATGCTGCTACATGTTTAGGGGCTTTGTGTATCAACATATCTCCATCAGATCAGTGCTAAACTTAACAGCGACAAAGAATGATTGTTATAAATGGTTACTCACATTTAAATACACTTATTTTCATTTTTACCAAGAGAAGCGGAGATCAATATCTCTCCCATGTCTGTGCATTAAGTATTAAGCGTTACCCCCAGGAGGCGATTAGCTTACTTAGCATAAACTCAGCTAGCCTCGCTCTGACTAAAGTTCAGAACTACACTTTTATCTCTTTATGAGTTGAACTGGCGGACATGAAAAAACTACATATTTGTGATTTTAAGCACTGTAACTATAAATTAGGTGCAGTGACTAGCTCAACTCATTTCAGGTAGTCCAACTTCCTCGCTTACTTTTCTCCGAGAGAGCTTCTTTATCTGCTTCTCTCTGTACAAAAAAAAATCCAGTACGATAGAGATCCGGGTGCCCACAGACGTAAGAATGTTACAGAACGCAAATGCGAGAAATGTGAACACAGAATTTATGTGTTTAAAAGTCAGAACACATAGCTGCTGGATAATAATTCATGTGACCAGGGTGCCATTGGGGATATCGTTTGATCATGCACAACAAAACAAAACATGCAATAATTAAATCACCCTTTCTATACTGTGGATAGAGCCAGCCATGCTAAAACACTAAATTATGCACTTCAATATACAATGGAAAACATCTAAAAACTCTTAGTTCTCTTCTAAAACAAACTAATTTCACCCCTGAAACGCTTGTTCCTCGCTCAGAGCCAAACCACAATCTGTTTCCTAAACGTAACTAGTTGTTTTGGTGCCTAAACTTCAAGTTCAAGTTCAAGTTCAAGTTTTTTTCATTTTGCTGCAGTAGCAAAGACATTGACATACATGACAAAGACAACAATATCAATTAAAAATACAGACCAAATGGGGAAATAAATACCACAACATTCAAAATGTAAGTCCCAGTGTGCAGAAGATTACCTATTCCTTCCAGAGTTGAGCAGAGAGATAGCAGAGGGGACGAAGGAGGATTTCTACCTATTTGTTTTGGCTGGTGGCTGACTGAAGCAGGGAACCAGAGGGCAGCATCTTAAATCCTGCATTCAGGGGGTGGGAACTATCGGACATGATGGATTCTGCCTTATTAAGCACATGTCTGTTGTACAGTTCAGTTGTTGTCATCTGCTGAACCCCAATGATTTTGCTGCTCACTTTATTTACCATTACTAATCTGTTTTAAACTAAGAGAAGCATACCAGCAAATGCATGACAAGGTAAAGACAGACTCAATAAAAGATTTATAAAACAAAGTCATCAGGGATCTGTCCACTTGAAACTGAGCTAGCTTCCTCAGACAGAATAGACGCTGTTGACTTTTCTTACTCAGCATGTCTGTGTTTAGTTCAAAGGTCAATTTATCATCAATGATGATTCCCAGATACTTGCATGATTCAACAATTTCAACCTCTTTTCCATCTATAATCGTCTTTCAGGAGTTGGATGGTGACGTCTAAAATCAATGCACATGTCCTTTGTCTTTGTAACATTTAAATCTAAAAAGGCTTCTTTGCACCAGTTTAAAAAATAGGGTAGTACAGGGCCGTGAGATGTTCCAGTGGTGTCCATTAAGCTTACTATGATTGTATCATCTGCGAACTTTACAATGTAGTTATTGGTCAGTTCACTGCGGCAGTCGTTAGTGTACATAATGTATAAAAGAGGAGAGAGAACACAACCTTGAGGGGAGCCGGTTGATGTCCCTGATATTCCAGAAAGATTTCCATTAACTCTCACTCTCTGTGTCCTGTTAGTGAGAAAGTCCAGAATCCAGCCCACCAGGTTGCAGTCCAACGCAAACTTTTCTATAAGCTTCTGCACCAATAAATGGGGCTGAATGGTGTTGAAGGCAGACGAGAAATCCACAAACAGTAATCTAACATGGTTTTTGTTTCCCTCTAGATGCTTGTATATGAGGTTAAGCAGAGTTATGGTAGCATCCTGCACCCCCCTGTTGGCTCTGTATGCACACTGCAGGGGGTCAAGGAGATGTTCAGTCCTACCCAGCAGTTCTTTCTTTATCAGTTTTTCAAAGGACTTCATAACTAATGAAGTTAGAGCCACAGGTCTATAATCATTCAGAATTTTTGGGTGGTTGCTTTTCGCAATGGGAATAATTGTAGATTGTTTCCATAAGTTTGGGACTCTATGTTGGCACAAAGACAGGTTAAAGATATGATAAAAAATGAAGCCTAACTGATCCGCACAGTATGTCAGCATGCGGCTGCTAATGTTGTCGGGGCCAGGGCTAGTACAGGACTTGCTATGTTTAAAAGTGTTCACGACATTGCGTTCAGAAATAAAAGGAGTAAAACGACCAGAGTTAATTAGACTGTCCCTTAATTCACCCGTTTCTTTACTATAATCGTGGACATCAAATCTAGAATAAAACTTATTAAACTCCTGTGCCAGTGCAGAGTCTGCCGTAAAACCTTCTAAAAATGTCTTCTTCCTTGCTTTATCATTAAGTCCAACCATATTCTTGACACTGTCCCAGGCTGAGCCCAAATTATTGTTACTTAGTTGTCTTTCTACTTTATCTCTATAACCCAGTTTGCACCTTTTTATTTCCCGTTTAATCTCTTTTTGTATAGAGTTTAGTTCATTGACATTGCCCTGTTTGCATGTTTTTTCTTATTTAACAGAATTTTAAGATGTTTGCTCACCCAGGGTTTACTGTTAGGGTAAATCTTTACCTCTCTATCCGGAATTACAGTATCTTCACAGTATGAGATCCAGGAACTGACAACATTTGTGAGCTCATCCAGGTCCCTAGATGATGCAATGAACTCCTCCCACACCGTACAGTCCAGGCAGCCTTGCAGTTCTTGTACAGCATCCTCAGACCAGAGCTTCGCCCTTTTGGTGAGAACTTTTCCCCTCTGTAAACACGTGCGATATGCAGGAATAAGATGTACACAATTATGGTCTGCTGTACTTAACTTAACTGTCATCGTCACATGATGCTCACTTTTTCTGGTTTAACTCCGCTACCACGGCCCCTGAAAGGACCGTCATCTGGCGGTGCCTGTAGCCGGCTCACAGTCATCTATTGGTGGCTGGAAGCCGGCTTCCTGGACCTCTGTAGCGGCTAAATACAACCAGCATCTGCCGCTACTGTTCACCTTACAGTGCTTTAGCTTCAAATACCTCTATTTTAGGTATATAACATACGGCCTGTTTGTGAAGTATCATTGATCAATTTGAGGCGGGGATACCTTTTGTCCCAATACATATATAAATAAAAATAATTCAGCAGAGGCATGGATTTAAAGACCAAAAGGGGGAAATCCAACGCATAGCCCCCGGACAATCCCACCCTGGCTGTGACCGCTGTCAGAGGCATCAAAATCAAACCTTGCTCAGGACTTTGCAGAGGTTGAAGGTGGTTTTAATCACAACAAAGGCCTGGTTGTAGTTACTGTGTACAGAGCCAGCCATAGTAACTTGTGTAAATCAGTATCTCGCTTTTGTCCCTTTCCCATAAACATCGGTCTCAAAGGTCTGGCTGCATACTCAAAATGCCTCCAAGGGAATAAGGGAGAATTTCCAATTTTACTCTGGTGTGGAAAATGTATAGGATGAAAAACATTACTATTGCTCTCCCTCTACAGCCCTTATACATGTTTCCATACAATGCTTCATTTCAATGGTACACTGCTCCTTCTAGAGAATAAGGAGCTCCACTTGGATCACGCTGAAGGGCATCATGGTTAGTTGCCTTATGACAACCTCTGAGTTTCCACAGTACTGCTCAGTCTTTAAATGTCCACTTAATGTCGTCCATAGCACCGCTATCTAATTTACACGGCTACTTTAACACTTCAGTGACCATGACTTATCTCGACCGTAATGTACCAAATGTCTTTCTGCACGGCTTGATTCCACTAACTAAGTCCCATGTGGAGCTCCCCAATGACCCTGTAGATGATTTATACACATATACAGTCACAGATTCATGGGTCAAACCAAGTCCGACTTGGCTCAGCTCAGATGGCGCAGCTTGTTGCCTGATGCAGGAGTGTTGTTCCTTATTCATTATCCAGCTCTGTGCACCAACAGGATGTAGAGAAATAGAAGATCAAAGGCCACAAAAGACATTTCATCTTGGTAATGGTGTAGCTGCTACACATTCAATGTCTGTGTGTGCGTGTGTTTCTGGGTATGTGTGTGTGTGTGTGTGTCTCCATGGTTTATTTTTGCCCGGAAAAGCCTTAAATAAAATATAAGAGTGTGGAGTTAACAGTTGTAGGCAACTGTAAAATCAAAAGATTTAAGATGCAACCTTTTAGCAATCAGATCTAGTGAACATCACGGAGGAGAGGTTTACACGCGTGTGTGTGTGTGTGTGTGTGGTGTGTGTGATGTATTCCATTTGTAACTTTCATTAAATGTAGTGGGACTTTCCCATTGGCAAATTATACATTTAGTAATGACTGTATTCTGACAGACAATAAACAAACCCATTGAGTGGGGACTCCAGCTGTCTGAGGGCACTAGCTGCAGGCGCTGGGGTACCAACGTTTGTGATGCATTTAGAGCAAATCAGTTTCTAACTCTGGTTAAGATTGAAATTGTTCTATTATGTGACTCAGATTTAAAGTATAACTTATAACCACCATCGTTCTCTCTCTGCCACCACAGAGAGCACGTTGTCATGTTGTATCTACCAGAGGGGCACTGTGATCCCTTTTCATTGAAAACCTTCATGCATGTGCAAAAACCAACACAAGTTTGACAGAGTAGGGTTATATGCACAGTAAAATGAAAAAAAATAGCAAGAAGGGTAGATTGGCACAAAATTGGAACATGACATTATAAAAATGGGGCTTCAAGGAGTACTTGACACTGGCCAATTTAATTATGATTATGTAACAATGGCATATATATATATATACTTGCTAATAAATCCTGTAGATTAAAAGTCACCACATGCAAATTTTGAATACTACACGTATGCATTAAAGCAATTAATGTATTCATAAAATAGGAGTATTAGATATGTAATCAAGTGTTCCTGTGTGAGTGTGTGTGTCTGTGTGCGTGCGTGCATGCGCAAAAACTGATTAATTTACTCCTCCATCTAAGGGAGATAATGACAGTTAGCTAGCTACTGTGAGTAGGTGTCTAAATGTGGGCTTTTGCTGGCTGTATGAATACTGTAAATGAATGTAAATGTGTGGATGGGAGGCTTAAATCTCTCTCTCTCTCTCTCTCTCAGTGGGTGATGACCAAAATGTGTTCACTGCATAAGATGGCACCCACATGCACAGAACACATGGAATTGGAAATCCCATTTAAAATGGTCCAGCCGATAAGAGAGATGATGAGTGCACAGCGCTCCAAGTGATTCACAATTTCACAGCTCAACATTTCCATCCTTTTAGGGCGAGGATGGGGTGCAGTTGGAAATTGAAGAGAACTTCAAATTCAACACAACAAATCCTATTTAGTTTGAAAACAAACTCTGTGCTAAAACTCTGCAGAAATAAAATAAAATACTGCCAAGATTCCCCCTCCTACCTGGCTGCTGTTTCAGATCCATTATGTGCATTCATCTATGTTCCTTTAGAAACTGTCCCAACAAAGGATCATAGCCAGGACTTACTGCTGCAGACATGCATGGCTTTTTGCTATGGTGTGGGTGATGCTGCCTACTGTTTGGCTTGTGTTCTACAGATGAGCTGTGTGCTGTATCTGTGCTTTGAATGATGACGATTGTTTAGTATTTTAATTTCCTGGTTTCAAAATGTCTATTAAACGGGGTCTCTTACTCTGAGAATGCATGTATCCAATTTTACGAACTTTTCACACAAATTGTCCTAATTGCTGTTCTGCTCACTGCGATGCTAGGTGGATGTGGTTTACCTGCACGCAAGCAGCTGGGAGTTTACAAAGGTGGAGATTGGGAGCAGCTGTGAGAGACGGAAAGACTGGGTTCGGTGTAGTAATTAAACCTAAACAGCAGATGGAAGTCCAAACTGCCTGCGAGTTTATCCTGTACTGTTGGGTCATTCCTCTACTGTGCACAGTCGTTAGCCCATTTTTACAAAAACGTCTTCCACGGAGCCATAACATGAGGTACAAGGTTATGAAGCCTTTTATGCATTGTCCTATTTCTTTTTTCTTCTTTAAACCCTTCGGATGTAAAGTTATTCACTGTCAACGTGACGTCAAAATGAATGGCAATCAATAGGATGCTAACGGCGGGTGACGGCTTGGTAGCATTAAAATGGTACACCATTGGTTGGGACGTACATTTAACTGACATGCGGCACAAGAACGGGATTCCCATTAGATTTAGGAAAATATCGGGGATGGGGTTATAAAATGAACGTTTCAGTGACACGAGGGACAAGATCAGAACACATTCATGTAAAGCAATGTGTTTTTTTTGGGTATCATCTGCATTGTAATCCATTGTGGTAAATTGCAAGCGTGAAATGAATGGAAGAACGAATGAATGAGAGTGTCACAGCCCAAAGTGTAGAGACAAGGAAAGAGAAGATGTTGAAGGTTTAAGTCCATGACCCTGGAAACTCTAGAAAAGAACACCAAGGAACTGACTTCACAGAAAAAGACGATGATGATCTGACAATAGACAAAAGATGTGTGAAACAGTTCCCTCATTTACTCACTCACTATTAATAAAAAGTGAACTATATAGGAAACCACCAACGAGATTTGGGACACTACACTGTAAATATAGTTATACAAAACGGAGCACTCAGGAGGATGTTTAAAGGTTGTGTATATATGTTACATTTCCACAGTTAAAGATATTGACCAACAGATCCCGTTGATCTGGACGGAGACCAGTGAAGGATATTAGAAGCACTTTTGTAAGTTGTTAGTCTTCTGGTAGCTGTGCCAAGAGATAATCATTCCAATCAGCAGAGACGGAGAGGTAGGTATATGTTAGGAGATAACATAGACACAGGCTAATTACTGCTAACTAACATGCTAGTTAACATTAGTAATTAAACCTAAACAGCTAATGTAAGTCCAAACTGTCTACGAGCTTCTCCTGACAACACGGTGATTTGACGTCTATGCGACGGTAAGTCGCGTGGTTAAGACGCAATCGTTAGCCTATTTTTACAAAAACGTCTGCTACGGAGCCATAACGTGAGCTACAAGGTCATGGAGTCTTTTATACATTGTCGTGTTTCTTTAGAAATAAAAAACGGACAAATAGAGTCTTGAAACGCTTCAGATGTAAAGTTATTCGCCGTCAAAGTGGCGCCAAAATGAATGGGAGTCAATGGGATGCTAACGGCATGTGCTGGCTTCGTAGCATTAAAATGGCGCCATGGGAGCTACGTTAGAGAGGAGAGGCCGACCCCCTTGGTTAGAACCGAGACGCCCCAACTCCGAGTAGTTTCCGCCACGCCTCTTTAGGAGACTAGCGCCAGGTCCAAGTGTATTGCTTCATTGGGGAAGTGAACGTGAACACAGATTATGAGCATGCACCGTAGTCACCAAAGTAAATATTGGACGCATTTGACGGTTTCGCCGTTGTTTTTTTCCTAACCACAACCGTCCCGTTGTTGTCACCGCCTACCACGTGTGGCGTTTCATCTCCCTGTTGTTGCGTCCCCCTGAGACTGCAGATCGTGTCCCGGTGTGAGCTGTTGTCACCGTCCCACGTGTAGCGTTTCATCTCCCTGTTGTTGCGTCCCCCTGAGACTGCAGATCGTGTCCCGGTGTGAGCTGTTGTCACCGTCCCACGTGTAGCGTTTCATCTCCCTGTTGTTGCGTTCCCCAGAGGCGGTGGATCATGTCGAAATTGTCATTTTGTGGTGGCCACCAATCGTGTCCCTGTTGACGAATCAATAGATAAAAAATGACAAACTGCCGTGAGACTGGGTTGAAATATTTCTTCTCAGTTAAAAAAAAAAAAAATAAGAACAAAGGATTTCATGAAGACGAATATCATTCAGGCAGGCTGAGGGATTGGCCACTGCTTGCTGTGTTGGCTTTCCACATTGACAGACAATCAGAGAAACTAACAAATAGACATGTTGGTGAAACAGGAGAAGCAGCTTGATGCTTTACTCTAACAGCACTTAAAACATATAAAATAATATCTCAAAACACAGAATTTGCCATAAAAAACACTTCCCTGGTTTTCACATCTCCACGAAAACATGTCAGTGAAACAAGGCTGCAGTTAGGAATCCAACTTAGAAAATGGTTTGTGTTCTTCATGTCAGTTATGCAACTTTTTATACATTTTTTTATGCGCTGTAAGAAAACTTAATTTTCAAGAGCTAAATCAGCAAGTAATAGCCGAGGGGAAGCATGCTTCATTGATAAGGATGTCTTAGTGAGAGTGGTCTTTACAGGGTGAATTATGGCTCGTCGGTGAGAAGTGAAATTGTTTTCCAACACATTATTTATATATAATATATAGAGTCTCTCACTGACACTGCACAGTGGCAGTGCGCATGCTGCTGCAGGCCAATAGGAAGTCATTACTTAGCTGAACCATTGATTTTCCTCCTGCCTTTCAGAATAAAGAAGGAACTTGAAGGACATTTTACCATGACAATACTGTGCTCGGACACAACAAACGTTTGCTCTCTCAAACACTGCCTTTGGTCTTTCTTGTTTCAAAGAAGCTGAAAGGAAATGCTTTTGTAACAAATGAAAAGCATTTCTTTAAATTAAACAAGCTCATGAATCAATTCCAGATTCTATTTCAGAATCTATACACATGCATCAATGACTGTAATAAATCCCACATATAATTACAGCGTAATCAATCAAAAACCCTTTCCAAGTAGCCATATCATCAGTCACATCGCATCGAGGTCTTATATTTGAGTGTGGTCTCTAAGTAGACGAGAGGCTATGTGGTCCACATTTGCACGCATTAACGCTATCATGAGGAAGATTTTACAGCAGAGTGCCGGCAGATTGGCTCATTAGGAGTAATCACCCTATATAAGACTTCATCAAACAGAAATTTGCACTGGACCATTAAGATTTCCTCTGGGGGTAAGTACATAAAAACACAAAGCGGATTTTGAATAAACACTGTTTACAGTCGGATCTGTTCATTGTGCTTGCTGCCCTTAGACATGCCTGATAGAAAATTCAAATCAGCATAATAAAAATCACATTTCTCCCACCTGTCACCCAGTTTATGAAGTGTGATGAAGCAGCCAAAATGTTTATTAGATGCTTAATAATTCAGATCAATGAGCAAGGGACATATGTGTGCCGTGGTGTGTGTGTCTGTGTGTGTGTGTGTGTGTGTGTGTGTGTGTATGTGTGTGAGTGATTCATTTACTACTTGTGACACATTTAAAGCACTGTCAGCAAAGAGAGGGATAAAATGACACATGATATTTTCATTTTCCAAATGTTGTTGAACAATAAGCGCTGTGAAACACAGGCGAAGAATAAGCGCTTTGTTTGTAACACAACACACCGGTCAGTCGGAGCTCCATTATAGTGACAAGGTCAAAGTTTATTTCTATAGCACATTCACAAAACACATTCACTGCTGCGCCAAAGTTCTGTACAAATAAAGATAACATCATAAGATACAAGCATAATAAATAACTGGAAAAACCCATCTAAAAACAGAATATGCCAAAAACAATAAAACAGGTAACAGATAAAAAACTTTGCTCAAAACAATAACAATAAAATGTCACAGGTCAGGACGTTGGAAAGCCAACCCAAGCTGTTCATTGTATCTGGAAGATGGCCTGCAGCACTGGCCAGCAGATTCTCCTCTTAGGGGAGAATTAAATGACAATGGTGTGGGTGAAGAATGCATCTATAGATATTTTTCAACATATTTCCTCACTGGGGGTTGTTTACCCTATGGCTATACCAGCCATACATGGAGAAGTGGTGAACAAATACAACTGGAAACACAGCTGTCACTCATACAGGAAGTATGAGAGTCCTGCTGGGTGTGGCCCTCTACTTACACCTTTGTTTACCCTGAGTCTTAATGCATTTGGATTTCTTTTTTTTAAAGGTAAAGGCCGAGGCTAGCCAGGTGCCCAAAGGGAAATGGTTGATACCTGCCAGTGTGGTAAGCTGCTAAGTGGGGCCTCTCTGGCAGCTATGGAGGTATATCACCATGGCTACCTAATTTCCCAACCTCACTTAAGGGACCAACAAGAGCAATTTTCTACTCTATCAACACTTCCTACTTTTTTCCGCAATGTGCTGAAACCACATCCTCTGGCCTGGGTGTCACAAAGCCTGTTAGCTGCAAAGAAAGACAAACAGAAAACAGCCTGAGAAATATGGAAAGAGGCAGAAGAAGATAAACTAGAGGACAAAACAAATGTGCAAAATGAAACAAAGCTGCTAATGTCCAAAAGAATGTGCAGAAATGTAGGTCGAGGCTTTAATGAATCTTGGCAATCCACCAGCCATGCATATCCATGGTGGAACGACCCACTAACGCAGCAAAAGAGTGGTAATTTGTCTTCAAAGTCAAATGGTCCATCGCAGGCCCAGTTGAGGACAACATGGGCCGAGTGAATGAATCATTCAGGGTTTTAGTATTGCCCCTCTCCACGCCTCAAGTGAAAAACACAGTGCTTATTATCAATGTGCACGGCTGGAAATGATACACTCATACAAGGAGGATTCATTAGGAGTTCTACGCCTGGATGAGACGCATCACATCTCTTTGCAGGACTTTTGTGATTCAGAACCTTTGTCAAGACGATTTTGATTGCTTTAAAGAAATGCAAACAACCCTGAGCGTTTTGAATGTGTAGTAGCCAGACCTTACTCTACGGCGCTGTGGACAAAGGTCTGGCAATGTGAGACTAAAGGATAAGTGGTGATATTCTATATTGTTTCGTATTATCTACCAATCTGATCAAACTAAAACTATCAATGAATTGATCACATTATATGTATTGTCTCTGTATCAACAGCCTGATATTTTTTAATCTACTGTGCCATAGCGCTCCATTGTTGAGACGATCAATATGATATGTTGATGTTCATGTTGATGCTCAAGACCAATCCGGTCTCACTTCCCAAGCCAGTTCGTGAAATGGTCACGTTATGTTGATCTATTGATTTGTGGACATGTCACGATTTTTGAACGTGACCATTTCACTGCCATGACACTGGACTGCTCTGGGGAGGACAGTGACAACAACTCATGCCGGGACATGATCTGCGCTCTCGGGAAAAAGAATGGGGAAAGGAACCATCACATGCGGGACACGCCGAGACGGTTGTGGTTGGGAAGAGAATAACGCTGAAAGGAACGACAACACGCGGGTCACGATCCCCGGTCTCTGGGGTGACAGTCCTTTGTTGTTTGACCCATCCACCTCTGACCGTGGAGCAAACCTCTATATATGGGCGCCTGCTCTATCAGCTGAACTATTTGGGTGCCTTACTTCAAAATTCTTAATCAACACAAAAATAAGGCCGTTTATGTAACCTGTACACGAATCGATAGATTAAATAACGAGACCATTTCACGAACTGCCATGACACTGGTCTGCTCAAGACACACTGTTGCACTGGGTGTTCCTTCATTGCCATGAACACACACTGTACGTCATTTTGAGTCAACCTCAAACACTTGACCTGCTGCTGTAAATACTCACCACAGCTGAAACAAGTTCTCAAATGCAAACAAATGTACTATTTACTCTAGAGTAACTTATAATAAAAACAGCAGCGCCCAAAAATTCAGTCTTATTTAAGAATGAAAGCGTAAGCATCACATGCATAGATTGTCTTCAGTATGAATTCGGTGTCTCCATAGCATTAGAAGTCAATAACAAAAACACAGATTATCACCAGCCTTATACTTTAAAGAGGACATTGACATTCAACTATTTTCTATTGTACTGTGCATTTAATCAGTAGATTTGTGTTGGCGTATGTTAATATGTGAATTCTGTGGCGCCTCCTTAACTGTGATGTAATAGCCAGAGGTTTTACATTATTTACAATAGGTAACAAATGCACAATATGTAATTTCCTGCTGCTTCAGGAGTCCCTCAATCCAAACCAGGGATGTAAACACAGACTTTTGATGAGGTTGTGGAGTTGCGTCGGATCTTGGGAGTTGTTTTCGTCTTTATTTTTAACCACCATTTCCAATAAGAATGTGCATTTTTCAGGAGTTAATTGGTTTAAGTTGTATTCACGCTACGTTTGGAGTGGTTTATTTATGTCACGTTTCATCTAGACTGCATTCCAAGCATTGGATATCCTCTTATATGAATATGCATTTATAACAATACCTCCCTGCGGCCTGCATGCAGAGCTGATTGACACTTCTGCACAGTAACTGAGCATCTGGTATAATTTCCATGCCAAGTCTTGGCCAAGTCTTTACCTTTACCCCCCCCCCCCCCCACACACACACACATCTCTATCTTGCCTTGGGCAGCAAGTATGTTGGCATAGTCTACTAGATACAGCGAGTGTATGCTGTGACATCCTGTGTGACTCCTATTGTGTGTCATTGTAACAAGAATGCATTGCATCCTGAGCTGACTGTCCTTGGGGGACACCCTGGTTCCAAACAGATTCTTCTGAGGGAATAAGGTCTACTTTGTTCTTACCGACAAGCCCGAGACAGCTAAGACAGGGCAGTGTTTTTTTTACTTGATGCATGATAGCTAAAGGAATGAATGAATGAATGGATGAATAAAACAAGTCACATAGCAAATAAATATATTTGAGCAACACGCTTGATGTTACTGTTTGGGAGCTGGCTGGACACATCATAATAATTGAACTAAGAGACTATCTTGGCTGCTTCAAGTGATTGGTGACTCCACCATTCCCTGTTTTCTTTTCAACACACACTTCCCTGAACAACAGAAGCCCTGAAAGGCAAGGCCTGTGGGTTATAGGAACCACCTCCGACTTGTGAGATAGCCGCAGCTATCTTGGGACAGATGTCTTTTTTGCAACATTTGTGTTGCTTTTAGATATTTATGTGAAAGAAATTCCAAATGAGGCAACATGGGATAAAATTTAACAGATGAAAAAGTTGTTTTACAATATTTTACTATTAGGAATGTGTCAAACTTAATATCACAAGAGGAAACGGTCATCTTTCTTGTAAGCAAACATAAAGTTAAGTGACTGTCCTGATAGTGAAGGAAATCCTAGCTTGTGTCAGGTAATGTATTTTTTTATTTTAGTAATTAGTACTATATCAGTTAGATGTTAAAATGATGTTATTAAAATGATTCTGATGTTAGTCGTGTGTGTGTACTATCTACACAAGATAAGATATTTTTGTATGAAACCCCAGATTTTTAAGTTTACCTAGCATCCTGTGTTATAAATACATGTCTGGCTTTTGTAGCAAAGAAAAACACTTTGGTTGGAAAAGAGGATTTCAACTGTGGATAAACCTGCTGCCTCAATAGCCGCACACATGCATTTGGAGGTGTGGCATGGCCGTCCCAAAATGGCAGCCACGCCGACATATCGGGGCTGTCCTTCTTGAGTTCGGACTCGGCACGCTTTTCTTTTATCTTGGACGTCTCCTGGACTCATTGGTATTTGGTCTCTGACTTGGCCATTGCAGAATATTGTAGTTGGTCTTGACGGAGTCCAGCACTGTATGCTTTTTTTCAAAAGTGACTTCCTCCTTCAAAACAAAACCATTGATGAGGCACGAGTCAGAAAACAGATATTGGTTTAATTCAAACTCCAACAGACATTTACATTGATCGCGTGGGACATGACTCTGTGCGTCATATACCTCTATCATCAGGCATCAGTCCTTTTCATTTTGGCCACAGACACAATGTCAGCAAGCACTTTGTACTATATATTCTTTAAGACAAGTAATAAGTTCAAGAATGTCAGTTTTTTTAGTGTCACCTGTGTTGCTTATTAGTTCAATTTTCCATCGGCAGTCCATGTTCTAGTTACATGCAGAATAAAAAGACTCAACATCTAACATGTGAAGTTGCACTTCACAACGTTATGTGACTTGAGTGAAATTGCTCTACTTCCACAGTGACTGTATGTAACTTTTACACATTTCTGAAACTGTGCAATGTTCCATCTGATGATCATAAATGACCTGTAAAAAAGAACGCTAGTTTTATGTAGTTTTCATTATTGCCTCTGCCTGGGTCTGATTTGTTCTGCAAAGTCACAGAAGGATTTAAGGCAGGTAGACAGCGCTACAGATCACACATTCTGTCGGGTCACTCGGTGTGTCACCGGAAAAGCCTGCGTTATTGTATCCAGCCAGGTAAAGGGTGCTGTTATCTGCTGTGGTTATGGCTGATACTGGGGCAGGGCCATCACAGAGATGAAGGAAATTAAACAAAGAACAACTAAAAGATAAAAAGGAAAGTGTAAGACAACGGGCAAAACCGAGACAGGCTTTCAACAGATGGAGACAACTATGGGATTGTAAATTATTTAAAAACGTTCCACAATTAGCCTTCAGGTATGTAATATGTGTAATATGTAATATTTCATTCATAAAATACATTTACAATGTGCGATGTGGTTGTATGTCAATAGCTGACATTAAATGATGTCCCCCTTCCATTTAGCATGGGCGTTTAATTCCTTTTAGTCCGGGTTTGTGTTGGTCTAGTCCTCCTGTACTTGTGTAAAGAGTCCGTGGGTTTTATGAAATGCAATATAATTCTAAGGTATTACATTGGTTGCTACAAAATCTCGTGACCCAGTGACAGCGATACCCGGTTTAGCTCACGAGACATCCAAAGTTGCTGTTGGCAACACTTGAAATGCATCTGGAACCTATCCCCTTGTAGTAAATAAATCATTTTCTTGTTGAGTAAAACATTAATCGCAACTACACGACCTCCTGACGCAGTAATATACAGAGGCCGATACAGCATCGTAAAGAAAAGAGCTTTACACAGCAGGCGTGGTAAAAACACTACGCTTTAGTCCAAAGTGCTCGCTACAACCAACACAAACTGAAAGTTACATACAGCCACTTTAAGTAAGTAATATGGCCTAATTTGGTCCTACAGTGTTGATACTCTGCACTTGCTTTTAGACCATTAAAAGTAATAATTCAAAATCATCATCCTAAAATAGAAGATATACTCTCTCTCACATAAATTATGTGATTGGTCTTGAAGAGGATTCTTTTTTTTCTGTCTCGGTCTTGACTGTGTCTCATTTGGACTGGGTCTTGACTTGGACTTGAACCTCTCTGGACTCAGTCACTGGTCTTGGACTTGTCTTGGATAAAAGTGGACTTGACCACAGCCCTGCAACGTATTGATCCAATGAAGAGCAGCAACCAATGCAGTATCTATGAAGCCTATATACAGTCTGTTTGCAGGCAATGTTAGCCAAAACCCAAGATTGTTATTAATCAAATTATTATTTATATTTTTTAAAATTTGCAAATCAAATTTGGATCCCTGGGGATATGGTACATGCCCATTCCCTCTCTTCTCTGACCTGAATGTCCACTACTTGATTTTGAAGTTAAACCCGGGTATCTTTGCATCCTGCATCTTTTCATACATGGATGATGTCATTAGTATAGTAAGACATCATGCTCATATTGCCAAGACATATTACACAATGTAATGAATGCTGCTTGCTGATCTGTTGCCCTGCGTTTGATTTATAGCATGTTTTAAGTGCTAAATAGTTATACCGTGGCCATCTAAATGGTGTGCATCAGTGCACAGACTACACTTAGTCATTAAGGACCTATGCCTGTCAGTCTCATTTGCTGCTGTTACTTTTATAGTCAGTGTGAGCGGGCTGCCAGAAGGCCAGTTATTGATGAGCCAGAGTCCAGCCAAACATCCAGCACAGCCTTAAGGACAGGACAGCTTGAGCTGCACTCAGTGGAACTTGCGAATGCATAACTACGGTTATTTGTCCTATTGAAAAGGTTTAATGTGCAGAGAGAAGAAACACAAGACAATATAAAGGAAGATTGTCTGCCAACAAGAGTAGATGGATGAGAATATCAACACCATTCTCATGTTATGTCAGTGTTGGGAAAGTAACTTGGAAAATTAACATTTCAACATTGTGCCAGTCCACAGTTTAGAGGTATTACTGTCTGACAGCTAGCTTAGCCACGGTGACTGCACACAGCACTCCAGAAATCTCATTCTCATACACCCTTCATACAGCCACCTAATTCCTGAGTGGAGATTTACCAGTGGCAAGCCTGCTTGGAACCCATAATGTTCATATAGGACAACTTTGAAGTAGCACCTCTGTGCTACTTGTAGAGGTAACTGCCTCTAGCCTCTACGCTAAGCTAACACGTTCCCCACCAGTGACTCCACTGAATATGGAAAGATCAAACTGATATCAACAGTCAAGCACCTGCTGTGACAGCGAACTGCAACGTCTAAGTAATGTATAGCAGTACATCTTCAAAGTTACTGACAGAAAGTAATCACATTACAGACCAACACTGGTTGTAGCTCACACACTAATGGCGTGTGTCCATTGTAAGCGTCATTTAAACGCGTCCCATTCATTTCTTTTTTTTTTTAAAGTTTTTTTTGGGGCATTTTTAGGCTTTTATTTTGACAAGACAGCTGACGACATGAAAGGGGAAAGAAGGGGGTATTGACATGCAGTAAAGGGCCGGAAATCAAACTTGGGCCTGTTGTGTCCAGGAGTGCACCTCTACACATGGGCGCCCGCTTTACCAACTGAGCTATTCGGGGGCCCTTCCCATTCATTTCTATGGGAGCAGCCATGCAAAGCATTCTGGTAGCGTTTTTACGTGTCGAGTCACCCACTCCTCATTTGCATGAAGTTGAATCCAACCAACTTTATGCAAATGAGGAGCTTCCTCCTCCGCGGTGCTATAGAGGAAGGTCTGGTAAAGTGAGTCTATTGTTCTTGTGACAGTAAATAAGCGACTGACTTCCACAGGAAGCACCCTCTCTCGACCCATTGCTACATCTGTTTCACTCTCCCTGCCATGCAGAGGAAACACTGCCTGTGTTTGAGCTAATTATTATATTATTATTATTATTATTATTAATTATTCACCATGCTCCTCTATTAGCCATAGAGATGATCGGTTTAAATCACATATTATATCCCTCATTATGAATTATTGCTGCAAGGGGCACTCAGCTTGCCAGGCTATTTTGAACATGTCTGCCACGTCAGTATAATCCATCAGTCAGAATTGTGTTGTAGCAGCCCATGCAAATTTGACCATTCTCAGGTCTACTTTGATTGAGTAAACACACATGTCATGTCCTTTTTCTTGAACTTCAGAGATAGAGAGAGAGAGAGTGAAAGAGAGAAAGAGAGTGAGAGATTCTTTTTTGCACCAATTAAGCATCAAATCATTAATTATGCCTCATGAATTAAAAGGAACGGGACTCCATCAAGGAAATGAATGAATAAGATTATCAATCAAATCAGGCTAGTGAACTTATAAAGGACCCCCCAATAGTCCCTCTGTCTGATTGGTCTGGTGCATTATTCATGGTGTGTTGTAATTCATGTCCAAACCTACAGGGTGAGACAGAGCTGTGGTGACCTACAGGAGGCCTGTGTTTCATTTTCATTTAGCATCTTCTTCATGTCCTCTTTCAGAGTTTTATAATTACATGTTTAAATAAAGTGACCTGAAATGGAGTCCTACCCGACCTCTGTCAAAGCTGGTGATTTTTTAATATTTTGTTATGTTTATCCAAAGCCTATTATAGTAGTTTATTTGGAATCAATTCCATATAATTGTGGCTTTGAATACTCACTACAACACAAATGTGTCATAATCCCCAACCAATCCCAGCACCATTTACTTCTGTTTGAGTAATGTTGGCTTAAAACTACAATTCCCAGCTGCTTTGGGAAATTATTGAGTTCATAAAAATGAAAAAAGAAATTGACTTACTTTTGAAGATGGTGTCTATGTAGGAACGAGTGCGCTGGCAGTGTCACAGACAGGGTAAGGGTAAGGAAGTCGAACAGTATTGAGACAAAAATGAGGCAGGTTGGATTTGGAGACCCACGGTGGTTTTTACAGTTCATAGTCTGTCTGGTTTTATTTTCTAAAAAAGCTTTTAAAACATCAACCCTGTTATCTATAGTCAATATATGAACATCATTTCTTTCCAGACAAACTGGGTTATTAGAATATTTGGGTTGCAGTGAGGTCACTTGAATGTTAAAAATGGTTGTAGGACCTTAAAGACAAATAAATAAATAAAAACGGAATATGAATCTTACAGATATGTATTGATATCACAGACAGAGCAGTACAACCTAAGCCTCCTCTCTAAAACACTTCTCATGTCTTGGGAGTCACACTGTGAAGAAATAATCATTATAACTTATACAGTTGACAAAATTCAGACATTTTCTCAAAGAAAGTCCAGATGCTTTTGCCCTTATGCCAATAATCAACATAATAATGTCATATTTATTGACATTACACCCACAGCAATGCTACACAAGCATTTGTGTGTCTAAAACAGTTCTCCTATATAAAGAATAAACATAATAAACAGTATAACTCATATAAAGCACAAACTATTTACATTTCTTCATATATGCCAAATCTCAAACTAGTGTCTCCATTCTCCTCTGTAAAATGGTAATTATCTATCTTATCCACTATATAATATCTTGGAGGATTACTAGCTCTTTCCCACTCTATAGTCTTTGCTCTCCCTGTTGCCCATATATGGGCATAATGCTTTCCTTCATTTCCGTAAACAAACGAAAGTGAACGCACAGAGACAGAGGAGACACGAAGCACGGAGCTAGCGGCAGAAATGAGCGGAAATGCGATGAATTATGGACATAAAGTGGATAAATATTGGATGTAACGGTTTGGATTTAATGCTCAACGACCCAGAAAAAGGCACACGTTCCAGGCTGGATAGAAAATCACCTGTAGAGGCTAGAAAGACCCCGAAAAGACCTCAGTGACTGCTAGCTCGTTAGCTGTTAGCTGCAACAATCGGTAGGTTTCTGTCTTTTATGGTTATTAAAAGATTAAAATATGAATCAGAGGTGCTGTTTTAGGTAGTGCACGAGCCTCTCGGTTCCGGAGGGATGAGATTTGTCGACAATAAAAAAAATGTAGACTGATAACAGCTTAATTCTTCAAAGCACTGAAACACACAGCAGTTATGAAAAGTTAAGCAAATCAGTGTAAATAGGAATTTATGTACAGTATGTTTGTATGAGACTAACAACATATTTAGAGTTTAAGAGAAGACCAAAATGTAGTTTGTGTGTGAATTTTGCAGTTTAATTTTGCATAATTTAATTGGGTGTTTCAGTCAGTTGCAAAAGGGAAATAAATTCAGAGTATGCTGCAATAAAAGTGAAACAGAAAATGTGTCAACTGCATTATGAATGTCACTTTAGGCATCAACAGTGTCAGGCTGTTGCTGTTGAGCTACAGCTTAGCTCAGCTTTCCCACTGGTTTTAATAATAACACTAATAATGAATCTCTTCATGGGTGCGGAGTGAATGTTTTCTAAGGTCAAAGCACTTGACCGCATACATTCACATTGGTAAGTTGAGGAGTTTAAGACAATATAGATTTAAACAAACTCCAAATTCCATCTGTACTTGAAGGAGAATGAAATACGATGGGAACTGAAACACAGGTTCGGGGCAGATGAGCGAGGCAACAGTGTGTGAGCAGGTGTGTGTCCCATGAGAGATTGTTAGCAACGGAGTACAGTAAGAACTGACCTGGGGTTTTACTCTCAGTAGACCTTGTAAAGCTCATGGAGCATGGGAGCATGCAGAGTGCATAGAGTAGGCCTATATAATTGGAAAAAGCTGAGAGATATTGAACGAGCAACTCAGGCTGAGTGGTCGGGATGGAAATTAAGAGTGTGCTCTGTGGAGATTGGCTGCTGTGGATTTATGTCCACATCCATTACCAGGTAACTCGATAACGAAGAATTTATCTTTTAGAATGTATACGGATATGGAAATGGAAATTTGAAATGCACTTATTTTTCTTGAAGCTAAATCGTCAAGTTGCCACATGATTCAAACTCATGGATGTTAGTTCCAGAGACAGTACTATACTGTAGCTCATGATTGTTCCTGAGTCTTCAGCTTAGTCCCAAATGATCACTTTACTTTAACCATATTTTAGAGTACTCATTGTGCAAGGTGGAGCTCAGTTTTACTATTATTTTAGTGGACAGGTCACAGCAGACAACTGTGTCCGGTACCAACATTCAGTGCCAATGCAGAAAGTAGAGTGTACATTATATACAGTAGTGAAGCCTAACATTAACCTTACATTAACAATTGTTGATTTGTCACATATTTCCCTATGCATACCACACCAAAGAAATCCTTTAAAAAATACAGTTATTGTTCTGAGAATGACTCTCATAACAAGTTAACCCCCATGTTGTCCTTGGGTCAAATTGGCCCATTGTCCTATATCAATGTACTTTTTAATTCCACAAAATAACATGATGGATTCCACTTAACGCTCTTTGCCAAGTACAAATCTCTACTTTCATTAATTTTGGGGCGTCTTATTAAACTTTATAGCATTTGAAAAACAAATTGAAGTGTTATTGAAATAGTATTGAGTAAAAGTTGACATATTCCAGTCTGTGATTATCATCAACATCCATTCCTTTAATTTTAGTCTAAATAATTCCTAATTTCTGCTTTTCTAACTCAAACATTAGATATAATTTCCTATGAGGTTTATTGACCATAAATCCCAAAAATATCTGTAAAACTAAAGTTAATAACTTAGTGTTATGTAATGTTAAACGTCACAAAAGTGACAAACATTGAAAAAAAAGCTTCAAGTGTTGAAAAAAGGAATAAAAACAAGAAAAAGTTTTTTAAAAATCGATAAAAAGCATTAACAAGAGTGTTGATTTTCCATTTTGACAAGAAGACTACACAAGGGTGCTAACATGTTGACAACAACCATGCTAACATGCTAATGTCTAGCAGGTGTATTGTTCAAAATGTTATGTTACTATGTTAGCGTGCTAGATGCTAGATTAGCATGCATCCAAAACAAAAGTCATTGGGGTACATCAAAAAAGGTTTTATCAGAATCCGAAAAGGTTTAATATTTATTTGATTTATGGTCTGGAAACCATGAACGGCTGCACAAAATGTGCCAATTTGTTTAGATCCGGCCTGTGATGTTAAGCTTTGCCACTTTGCTTCTGCTCTCTGTGTGTTGCCATTGCCGTCAAATTCTGTCACTACTGGAAACAACAAGCAAGCTTACACACTGAAAATGGCAAGTTTTGAAGTAAATTTGGATGGTGCCACAAGGCAGACCTGCTCGTTTTTTTCAGGGAATGATTGTAAAGAATTACAAAGAATATATTTACGGTATTTAATATCTAACTGGGTTGTTTTTGGAACCAATTGGTGGGGATTGCTGTGCAAAAAGTACACGGCATTATACCTGTAAGAGCAAATTACATTGAATCAAGCTAATTTAAATAGCTCACATTACTGCATTGTGTGAACAGTTAACTTCTTTTAATATTTCATTTGGCGTTTTCTTTATGGGGTGCAAATTTTCCACCAAAACAAGTTCCTTCCCAAGACTTTTTTGCAGACCCACCATCGCTGTGTCCGCAGCTTAGCGCCGCCAAATACGACCCAAAGCGTTTTCTTCTCCTATCCTGCCAAGTATGTGGTGTAGCCAGACCTTACTCCACACTGCTGTTGTGGATAGGTCTGGCAATAGGGGATTATCAGCATAAGTAGGATTCTTCATCTGGGGACCATAAATGTAGAAACCTTTACCTCAATCCATCCATGTTGAGATATTTTTATCTGGACCAAATGACAAACCACTGTTACCATCCCTAGAGCCATGCCACAGCTTTGGCCCCCCGTGGTGCAGTGGAAAGCACCGTCGCCTCACAGCAAGATGTTTTGCAGGTTGTACTTCTGCAGTCTTCTTCTTCCTTGTCTTTGTTGGTGGATTGCTGCATATCTTGGTGCATTACAACCAGATGTGGTGAAATGATGTGATGCCATTTGCAAGATACTTCTCAGCACTTATTCACCATATTTACACTAGCATGAAACAGTTGCATCAAACAATGATAGGACGGCTGAGTTCTAATAGGACTTTCCACTGTGTCTGAATTGCATGAAGTGCTTAAAGCAGTAACACGTTTCATCTTTTTGCCTGGTCCCCAGCACTGTCTTTGGTCTTATGTTTGCTCTCTCTTCAAATAGGTCATTAAAATGAACATGACATTTTTGAATGAGTGCGGAAATAAACAAATGCATCTCAACCTTTGCAGAATGTATTAAATAAAGTCCAGTGTATTGTTTTTGTAGAATAGAACCAAATGAAAAGTAATATGGGGGTGCAGCCTCTATTATTTCAGAACCATACTGACATTTAAGTGCACACTTTGTCATTTTTCAACAAATTCTCACTCACATCTGGCAAAATACGGACACTTGGTCAGGTGCCTTTGTTGTTGTTATTGACGCTAAAGGCAAGGCAGCTTTATTTGTATTGCACATTTCAGCAACAGGGCAAATCAAAGTTCTTTACATAAAAAGATTAAAATAGTAAAAGTTACAGTGCAGTACAAGAAATTAAACATTAAAGAGCAGTTAAAAACAGTCAAAATAATATACGAAAGTAAAAGTTGCATTGCAGTATAAAAAATTAAACATTAAAGAGCAGTTAGAAACAGTTAAACATATAAATGCAGATAAAATAGCAGATTTTAGACGGCTAGTATGGGACAGTGTATAAGCATGTAACATATAACATGTCATCCACCACTGGCCCCGCAGGATCATGGGACTTGTACTCTGGTTACCTGTGACCAAAAGTGGAAGTACTTCTCTTTATACTTCAATATAGTCGTCACTATGATGCTTAGTTTAATCACGGCAAACTTTGCAAAATCCTAAACATCTCCAACTCTTTCTTGTAGATTTTAACATAAAATCTATGTCATAGCTGCGGTGTCTCCTTTAACATCTTAACACGCTTGATCGTCTCCTTTAGCGTCATGTAACACGCTTGGTCGTCTCCTTTAGCGTCTTAACACGCTTGATCGTCTCCTTTATCATCATATTACACACGCTTGGTCGTCTCCTTTAGCGTCATATAACACACGCTTGGTTGTCTCCTTTAGCGTCATATAACACGCTTGGTTGTCTCCTTTAGCGTCATATAACACACGCTTGGTTGTCTCGTTTAGCGTCATATAACACGCTTGGTCGTCTCCTTTAGCGTCATATAACACGCTTGGTCGTCTCCTTTAGCGTCATATAACACGCTCTTGGTTGTCTCCTTTAGCGTCATATAACACGCTCTTGGTTGTCTCCTTTAGCATCATATAACACGCTTGGTGGTCTCCTTTAGCGTCGTATAACACGCTCTTGGTTGTCTCCTTTAGCATCATATAACACGCTTGGTGGTCTCCTTTAGCGTCATGTAACACGCTTGGTGGTCTCCTTTAGCGTCATATAACACGCTTGGTGGTCTCCTTTAGCGTCATATAACACGCTTGGTTGTCTCCTTTAGCGTCATATAACACACGCTTGTTTGTCTCCTTTAGCGTCATGTAACACATGGTTGGCCAAGATCATTATCGTCCCTTTTGACGCTGTTAGATAAGGAAAAGTTCTTGGGTGGGCTTACGGTTCCCTGACACTTGGCAATAACGGGACGGTTAAGGACACGCACGGGACAAGAACCCCGCTGTCCTGGGAGAAAGTCCTGTGTCTGACCCATCAATCCCCCGACCAACATCCCTACGAGGAATTTGTTCCTTACATACTACTCTCTAAACCCTGCCTAGATGCTGCTCTCCCCGGTACGTTCACACGCCAAAGGGCGCCTTTTTCATTGCATCAGACGCTGACAGCTACTGCCCAAATGTCACTATTTTACGCAGTCAGAGTGAGAACGGGTTGCATTTTTCATGGAAGTGCACGGTGAGGTGGAAAAAAAATCAAAGCTTCGGGGCTTGGCGCTGTCAGTGGCAATAATGTTGATGTCTCTGTTGGTGTGCTGAAGGGAATCTGGCTTTGGCGGCTCCGAGGTGCTCATCAACTTACACGGGATTTCAGGGAGACTGGAGATGTCAATCTAGACAAAGCAGTTGTTGACTGCTCGCTGTTGGCGGTGCCTTTAATCCAAGACTACAGAGGCAACCTTCGCTCCTTTATGGCATATTTCAGTGATGTTTTCTTAAATATACCAACAGTAAAAAATTTCATACAATTGAGTCAAGAAACTAACACCATAAAGAAAGCCTTTTGAAATGATGTGTGGTGTGACTGCATGGAAAGGGATGCATGGATGGTCTGTCCCGAACTGGAGCCAGCGACGCATGTTCATTAAAAGAGCCTATATTGATAATTTTAATGACTTATTTATCTGTTAATGCAACTGTCTTTTAGAAACCTTTCCCAGTCACTAAATCCTGGCAACTGGACAGAGAAAACTGGATTACAAATTCAAGTAAGAGTATAAAGTATGTATATTATATAATAATGTATATATAAATTAATAGTTGAATACTTTAATACTGTAAAACAATTACATAATTGACTTCTTTCCGATATCTATAGTTTTCCACTACAACCGTACGGGATTGATTGTGGCATCTTCATGTTGATGGTAGTAGACAATTTTTGTTATATATTAATTATTTGTGTAATTCTGTGTGCATTAAAGAAATCAGCATTAAATTAAAATTACCATGTTTTATTCCTAGAATGCCCGTTACACCCCACTGGATGCTCCCTATGTCTTTTCTACTGTTAGTTGATTCATGCAAATGGACATGCCACTTTGTGACAGTGGTGGTGTAGCATCCTTATTGAACATTTTGACCTTGGAAAGTGAGACCGCAAAGATTTTGATGTTTGAGTGACTTGAAATTTTTATTTATTTCTATTGTTTAATAATTTTTTGAGCCATGGAAAGCTGTTCGCTCACTGGACAGATGCATCAAAGTGTTTAGACTGATGAAAGGAAGGTGGATGACGTACCTGAGGTCAGATTTTAATTTGGTTTGAGTTCCATCTAAGTTTTTCTTTTGTTTCAGGTTAGAAACCAGCATTTCAATTTTCCTATTTTTTACCAATCTTTTTTCCAATTGTACTGCAATTATTATTAATATTAAAGAATGGTCAGACCTGCTGTCTGCAGTTTAAAACTAAAGTGACTAAAGTAATGCATGATTGGATTGGAAAATTAACATTTGTCTCTCTAATATATCTAGGTGGGCATATTAGAGGAGGGCACTTAAGGGATCTTTTCTTTTTATTCTTTTCTGAGCTTTTCTTTTAAATATTACAACTGATCATTTTGCTTATCTATATATTTTCGAGAAGAAAAGCAGCAGGCTGAGGTCTCAGTCAGACCTGCTGACGTGGACACACCAGTGGAAGGGGTAAGCTCTTTAACAGTCTCTATTGGTCAGATACTGTTGGTCTTTTCCATAGGACTCGGTTGAAGATTGCAGTCTTCGCCATTGCAGACATGCAGCGGAGTGGGTTGAGGCCATCAAACAACTGTTCTCTGCCAAAGTGGACTTGCCTGATGTTCTGTAGGCCTACATGGGGGAGGAGAACCAGGCTGAGGGGAGGGTGTGGAAAGATCAAGTGGATGACGATGAAGAGGAATCACTCTTGGAGCCCTTCAAATTCACATTTTATAGCACTGAGGAAATAATGAACAAAAGAAATAATTTGGCCTATTGTGAATGTCACACAGATGAGTGAGTTTGTGTTCGAGAAAAGAGGGCTAAAGAATATTTGATCAAGTTGTGTCTTGTCTGCCCGGTCTCTGGGCAGGCGGGGTTAAATAGTCTGGGAGGACCGGCCAGGTGATCACAGTCATCTCATCATCTCCTCCGCTACACCTGCAAGTTAACAAGACAAACCACAGTACACATGTAGGACAGGCCCCGGGCCGGCACACCAACATCAGGACATCATTTTTAGAGCTAGTGTTTGTGTGTATACAGTAGTTATTATATAATAGTTTCAGTTTTCTCACATCGCCACAGGGTTCGTGCCCCTAGCCACTGTATTTAACCCTCGTGGCTGTGGGGTGGCCTTCTTCCTACTTCCCTTGTTCTCCTGTTGCTATGTGCACCTTTGAATTGTCACAGTCAAATGACTCTCATATAAACTGCTGTCTGAGTGAATGTGTGTCAGAACTAAAGTTGGGTCCCAGTATTCAGTGTGTTGTTATGACAACAACAACATGTATTCTTATGTTTTCAATCCAAATGGTTATTGATTCTTTTCCATTCTATTTTTGATTCTATTGTTGCTATGAGACACCAGTCTGTTTATGTTTGAATATACAGTATGAATGTAATGATTTCTGATGATTCCTAAAATATGGCAGAAACAACATTTTACAAAATATGGAAAAGAAAAAGATGAGCAGTACACACATGTATGCACCAGTTGGGACGTCATTTTCTCTAACTCCATTCACCATGTGCGCTCAGCAACTACCTATTATTTAAGATATGCATTTACCACAATAGAAATAAAATAAAATAATATATAGAAGTGGATCAACATAAAATGTTGATATAGTGATTGTGAAACAAACATGATCTTGACTTTGAACTACATGCAACTGTGTAGTTAATGGTTTACTTTTACTCCATACACACCAATTGCCTGCTTCATGGCTGGTCATAATTTCACATTTTGCATATTAGAAATAATCTCTGGTTTTAAGTAAAGGCTTCCCTAGCTGTCTGCTTTATGCCACTGTTGCAGTCCAAAAGGTATTTGATTGGCTACATATTGAAATACAGTATTTACTAATTACTCTGTAGCCACAAGTGTTGGGCAAGTTACTTTTAAAAAGTAATTAGTTACAGTTACTAGTTCCTTCTTCCAAATACGTGTACCAAGTTCCGTGAGTCTACGTTAAACGTACTGCAGGGGCTCAATTTTCTTAATATTGTAGGGGGCGCTAGCGAGCCATTTTAATGCGCCTATCCCCAAAACCCTTAAAATACGTACATTTTCACCAGACTTGATGCAACCACCATATTTGGTGAGTTTTGGAATATGTTAAGCCCCTCAAAAAGGCAATCTATTTGCCAGAAGAATAATAATTCCTTCAGTTTCAACGCTCAGGCCCTAAAAATATATAGAAAAAGAGCTGTGCAATAAAGTCAAAGTTAAATGATAAGTGATAAATGATAAATGAAAAGGCAGCGACGTACTGTATATACTGTATAGTACACAATAAAATGTATAGGCCTATGACATGTTACGAGATGTTGACTTATGAATATGAGTAATAACTTGAAAGAAAATTTGTTTGATCTTCCCTTTTCAAGATCCCCAGCTTTATAATGGGCGACAAAGACCATTGAGCCCCGAGTCATATTGTTTTTCATAATGACTAAGTTACGCAGTATATTAGTCTACATATATGGCAATCATCAATGAAAAGTGTTTTAAAAAATGCTAATGCTTCAATTGTCCAAATCAAAAGCTTGATTATTTTCTTTAGGTAAGTAGATAGGGAGGTAAGTCATTGTCAGTCTTTTGGCCATATTTTAGTTCTTTAGGTTAATATCTTACTTTCTAGACAGGGTTGTCTTGTTTGTTATTTTAGTGGTAGGCCACCCTGAAGCCTTATTTAAGTTACATATATCTGTTTAATTATGAGTTCTACTTAATGTCAAATATGTTTCAGTACAGGGCGACGGAACCTTTTTTTGTTCATGTTGCATCCTAGGCACGCCTAGACTGGGGCCTAACACTGGCCAAAGTAGCAAAATACAACCCAGCCTGCAATAAGCCAGAATTATCTTTCAGTAGTATAAGTCACAGTTGGGTTAGTGAAGATGAAAACAAGTTGCTAATGAAATTTAGTGGGCTTGTACATCCACTTAAACATTGGCATAAAATATACAAATGGGATCTCTAATTAAAAGGATTCACGCTGCTTGTTTCCATAATTATGGGACTGGTAGAAGAAACAGACAACACAACAGTACTATTAGGTTACCCAAATAACCACTTACCACTCTCTGTATTTACACAAGTCTAACCCTGGAATGACATTATGGGAATAAAAAAGGAAGCAGGGTCCATGACATGTGGTCCATAATGATGTTGCCCCTTATTATAGCAGGTCAGTAACAAATTCCTCTAGTGGCTATTTTCCACTGCTGGTAACAGCTCGACTCGCCTCGTCTCTACTTGACTCGACGCATTCTGCGTCCGTTTTTCATTGCAGATTGAGTAACGCCTCAGCGTGGCTGGTCACCATTACATTACCCGTGATGATGTAATTTTCAACGCGACTCACAACAGCACGTCGGCTACTTTCCACAGCCAGAAGAATTGTTTTGTTTCAAAAGAAGCCGAAGGAAGCAAAAAAAATCACCGCTGAAAAAAAACAGGAGTTTGGGAATTCCGACGGAGTTCAGACGTCGACATGACTGTTGTTGGCCGACACGAAAGGGTAAGTTAAGTTTCCTGGTAACGTTAGCTAACATTTGCATGTGTTAGGGACCCCGGTCAGTATTTATTATACGATATATAAAGTACATGAACTTTAGCAACCATGATTACACACCAAAATATGTCTGCTGTGTACCGTTGTGTTTCAGAGCATTAACGCTTTGCAACATCGCCGCCGCAGACCGTCTGGTGGGAGTTCGATGTCCGATGGGTGAAATCTCTGGTTCTGGTTCTGACCTGCTGGGCTTCGTATAATCTTTATGACAGTCATGGAGAGGCTTATGACAATGACTGGGATGCATCTGGGATAGCAGAGCCGGGGTGGGGGGGGGGGACACTGTCACATGGTGCAGAGGAAGAAGACCGGGATATGGGGTTTGATGCGCTACTTGAAAAGCTAAATAAAAACTTTTCTTTTATATATTGTCTTGTTTTTTTAAAGTAACAGTGTGCAATATTGGAAATGACATGCAAAAGCCCCTAATAGCCTCTAATATTGAACAGTTAAAGTGAGAATAGTGCAGAGAGTAGATAATCTGTCGGTGTCTGGCTAGATTTTTTTTTAAATGTCCCGTTTGTTCCGGACACACACTCCGCACTCTTGTCTGCTAACAACGCAGCAATCCGACCAACCAGCAGTCTGCAGGTTTCCACGTCACCTTTTAGTATCGCCTCAGCTCGCTTAGAACCTCGACTGAGGTAGTACTAAAAAAGTACCTGGTAGCAGGTCCCAGGGACTTTTTTTCATAATGGAATACCAAAAAAGGCGAGTAGAGTCGAGGCGAGTCGAGTAGATACCACGCAGTGGAAAACCGCCAGAACTTCCCCACATGGCGGTGGCCACTCTTGATCACCAGTCATGTCATTTTGTCACAGTTAGATGAGTTATGCTTCTCGTTCCTTTTCATCAGAGGTGTCTGACTGAATGCAGATGGCCCGTGAGCACACTAATGACCAAAGAAATGTCTCTAACATGTGTAATAAGTTTCATCAAAGTCTGATCAGCAGCATCTGAGATCATGCATGTGATTAACATATGAATAGAAAGAACGGATCTGGAGTCCTCTCCCTGATTTCAAATGACTGTAATATGTAATACTGAAATATAGAGGTGCCTTTTTATACAATTCTCTTGGTTCCTGAGGGTGAAACGTAGGTCATCAAGAGTCCTGACCAAGCATGTCTAAATATGACGCCAAAGGGCTGGACGCGAGTCCCCAAAGCGTCAAATAGCCCCGCCAAGAGTCCTGACCAAGCATGTCTAAATATGACGCTAAAGGAGACGTTTTTGTGTCAATAACAAACAACAAAGACACCTGACCAGGTGTCACTCTTTGACGCGATGGGAGTGAGAATGTATTGGGAGGACAGTCCCTCACATTTACACACTGCTAGAAGAATGTGTCAATACGTGGCCCAGACCACCTCTGAATGTGGTCTGAGCAATCAGATCTCAATGCATCCTCAACTGGGTGTGTTCACACTGTCCACTGCTCAGATCACCCAGGACACATGTTAATACCAGGTCTGAACAGGTCCTAATTGCTCTAAATTTTCTTGCTTCTTAACAGAAATACCTTATGTTGCAACACCACATGACATTGTATAAATAAAATAAAGCCCCTTTGTTGCTTTTAATGTCATGCTGTCAGTGTTGGATTTGGCAGGCACATGCGGGACTGTTCTACATCTGTGTCCAAAAGTGTACTTCCTTTGAATAACAAGTACACGCTCGCTTACTGCCACATGTATAACTGTTGATGGCAAGTGTTAAAAGGACTTTCTCTTCATTATGTAAATCTACCAGTTCATGGCATATTTGCGCCGTCCTTTCACAAGAGGCCAAGCCGTGCTGACATGTGAAGTTTATAAATCGTCTGAGAGGAAAGGCTGCGTCACAGCATTGTGCAAATGAAGAGCAATACAGATCTTCTTCCAAGAGGGAAAATGGGTGCAAGTTAGTCTGTGATTTCTAAACCAAAACACATTTAATAGTTTTTTTTTGTCAAACAGACAAAATTGGTGCCATTCCTGATGGATTGAAATGTTTAGTAATGGTGAAAACAATAAGAAATCATGAGATTTAAGGTTCACATCAAGGACCATACAGTGTTGGACAGTATGTAAATGGAGACCTTTCTAACGCATCAGCATGACGCAATGTCTTACTCGTAACGATTTCCTATATCTACAGCAGTACCCTAAACTCATACTGTCCCCTGAGGGAAGAACACCATGTGTATGCATGGATATACCGTTCCATATGTATGACTCCAGTAGTAACAACGTGCACTCAACACTTCTTTTTTGGCTAGACATACATTTGTATTGCTACTATAAGAGTTGTATGTGAAAAAATATCTTTCTTATCTTATAAATCTAATTTACCTAATGTATAGTTTTCACAGCCCTGTATGGTATCTTTGTTTATTTTGCAAAGTGCTGTTGTTCTGTCTCACTTTCTTGGTGTGTGTGTGTGTGTGTGTGTGTGTGTGTGTGTGTGTGTGTGTGTGTGTGTGTGTGTGTGTGTGTGTGTGTGTGTGTGTGTGTGTGTGTGTGTGGCTGATGGCTTGCGGGCAGTGCTGTGATTGACTGTTTTAAGTGATTGCAGAGTTTTAGCTGTGGCAACTGTTACCACAGCTAGGCTTAAACTCTTCCTCAGCTCCCAGCAGCTTCAGCCTGACAGAGAATCCGTCGCTCGTGTGGAGATAATTGACAGCTTGAAGCCGTAGTTGTATAAAATAGTGTTTTGTGGACAGACATTAAGCAGCTTAACGTTGCCATTTGGGAACTTGTTCATAAATGGAGATTTGAACTTGAGAAAACACAGGTGTAACTAATAACTTTAACGTGTGCACTCCAAATGAAGTGTTCCAGGATCAGGGCTCTGCTGTGCCGGCTCACTCACTCGTCAATGTTATTAGTTACACCTGTGTATTAATAATGTGAAAAATGAGGATTGACAATAATTGTATTTGGCTTGACAGTCTTCTGCTCACAACACAGACCATTTTCACTAACATTTTAGATGTAATTACCTTTGTTTTTGCAATAAATGTGGCTATAATTGACTGCTGGTTTTGTGCTGATAGTCCTGAGTGCTTGTTTCTTGCCTTGTTGGTCTTCATTGTCGCAATATCTCAGGCTTCCCGGATTGTACAATGTTATCACTCTCAATAGGAATGATAGCAATACCTAGAACTATAAGACTCAAATTGTAATTGAGTTGGAATTAAATATACAGTCAGAAAACAGACTTATTATCCAGAAAATGAGTGTTTTTATTTCAAATTTCCCAAATTCACAGTAACACAGCTACACAAAGTACATCTTAAATACAGTACCACCATTGACAAGACATTCAATTTAATCTCAAGCCATTTTTTAAAGTTTCAGAGAAGCATCCAACAATATTGGTCATTTATTCTCACCCTCTAAGGCCCTGTTCACACTGCTTGCATTGGCTGTGTGATGGTCCGGCAAAAACGCAGGTCTTTCCATTTACGTTGAATGGGGTTAGTTGGTTGACTCTGACTCAACTTTTGAAAAAACGCAACCCCCCCACATCACGCTGCGGTGGCAAATCATGTAACCAGCGATCAGACTTGTCTGTGTTTGGAGCTATGGTGGGAGGCGGTGGGAGGATCCTGTACAGGAAACAGCAAACACACTTTTCACCTTTAGAAAGTTTTAAAACCCTATGAGGGTAAAAAAGGAAACACAAGCACTCAACTGCCATGGGGGTTTGTGTGATTTGTGCCAAATGTTTTCTGCAACAATCTCTCTCTCTCTCTCTCTCTCTCTCTCTCTCTCTCTCTCTCTCTCTCTCTCCTGTGAAATTAAGTTGCCTTCAAGTTAAGGTGACCAGATTTCTCAGACTAAATCCGGGGACATTTTCAGCTCAGAAGCGTAAATACCTCCAAAACACGTCATGTTTTTAATTTTTGTAAAACTTAAAACGGGGACACTAGACCTAGAGCTGTTCTTATTAGGGGCTGAGGTCCCCCCAAAGGTCTGATCCTAGACTCCCCCCTGCTGCTACTTCATACTCCACTCCACTACACCTCAGAGGGGAACGTTTCAAGATAAAAAGTCCTAATATTTCAAAATTAAAAGTTCTAATATTTCAAGATAGAAAGTCCTAATATTTCAAGATAAAAAGTCCTAATATTTCAAAATTAAAAGTTCTTATATTTCAAGATAGAAAGTCCTAATATTTCAAGATAAAAAGTCCTAATATTTCAAGATAAAAAGTTCTAATATTTCAAGATAAAAAAATCCTAATATTTCAAGATAGAAATTCCTAATATTTCATAATGTTGTAATGTTTACTGAACTACATTTATCTGACAGCTTTTGCTTTATTACTTCAGGCAACAGCTCATTGAGTATCAGATACAATATAAACTATTGAGGAAAGATTTTCCTTTGACATTGATGCAGTATGAAACGAGATCGCTGCAGTCGGCAGCAGAGAAACAAGCTACAATGGAAGTTAATGGGAGAATTGTCCAGCTTGTATTTACGTTCATAAAGTGCTCGTTTTGCTGCTGACAGACTCAGATTAATATTCTAAGTGTCTGATAACATTATGGAAAGGATTTCTAAGGAGGCTGACCTTTCTGTTAAAGATTAAGATCATTTTTTAAAACATAAAAGTCCGAAATTGCGTTGGCTAAACCCACCAGACTCCATGTAAATAATCAGTGATTTTAGCATGGTAAAATACGGCTTTCTAAAACATCTCTGAGCTCTGAGCAGCGCGGTCTCTGGCTGTCTGGAGCCTGCGTGTGTATGGTGTGCGACTATCGGCTACGTTTGGTCAATGTTTTCTTTCTTTCATTCCAATATCGGTCTGTCTTTCACAGTGAAAAACCAAGGACATTTCCGGGGACAGGTCACCAAAAACGGGGACTGTCCCCGGAAACCGGGGACGTCTGGTCACCCTACTTCAAGTGTGGTCAGAAACATCAAAACAGTAATCATGAAATATAAAGTCTACCTGTGCTTTGTTAGTGGGTTTAGGAACACAACAGGACGTCTCATTGAAACTCCCACCGCACCACCCTGCAGAAAATCACTTTTCTTACTGTGAACGCCCACTAATACAACCCACAGGAGCATTTTATAAATTAGTGCCCTTAGCGGTTACCGTTGTGAAATGGTCACAGTTTGGTTTTGTTTAGGCATCAACACTAATTGGTTAAGTTTAGAAAAAGATTGTGGATGGGGGTTAAAATCAGATGCTACTTCACCGCTTACTTTTATCATCAAACGGGACTCAAACCCCGGTCTCCTGGGTATAAGCTCTGTGTTTGTTGGACTCATCCACCACCTTGGAACTTTGGCCCTCTTACACTCACGCACCTCACTTCCTGCTTTGCTCGCGTCATAACTACTACGACCACTGGAGGGCGCCGTTACTTTGAATGAAAATGTAAGTCACCCTTGCAGTGTGAACAACAAACTTCTATGGGCGTTTTTAGGAGGACTGTCTCCAAGCATCTGCTTTTTCAATTTATCGATGACATTGGGTGCATTCCTGGTTAATAAGGTTACACATTCACCCTAAAATTTTTGAATCTTGTTTGCATTCTGGCTAAGATTTGCTGGCGATACATTAATGCCTCACACATAAAATAAAATGGCTGAAAATAGGTTACCAACGTGACAGTGTTTTGCAAGTGACGTAGCATTGTGCCTCACAGAACACCATGTGTGTGTATTCCTCAGAGAGCTTTTAGACCCTGTAAGTGGTCTAGATTTAATGTGCTGTCAAACACAATAATTACACACAGCACACAAAATGTCCCAGCCCCTCTAGCCTCCACATCTGGCTGGTAATCTAACAGCTGAGGGCAGCTAGTGCCAGAGGTGTTGGGCAGTTAACTCCGAGCCACTGGCCCTGCATTAATCACTGATAGGTCAGGCGGAGAGGCCAGAGCAAGGCCTACGACTTCAGGTTATCTGAATACCCATGAACTGAGAAACCACATCAACACAGTGCAATCAGAGGGATGGGCAATGTGATGCTATGCATTCATTAAATTATTCATGCTCTGATTTACTAAGCGGCAAATGTGTTTCATTATCTCATCGGTTTTTATGGCTGACGGAGGCTGTGCTTGCCAGATAAATGACAGCATCTGTCGTTTGTTGAAATACTGATCACTTTATTTTACCTTCAATGATAAAGCAACGTCTTGTGTTCTGGAGCCCTATGTGCAAATGTCACTGCAACGGCTCTTCAGGGAAACACACCGCCAGCATGTGAGACATGCCAAAACACCCAAAGCCTGGATGTGGGGTACTGTCACACAAATGGAAAGTGTCTCTTTACCCGGCTCAAATTCCTCTTTTGCCTGCTAAACTCAACAAGCAATAGCCTCTGAAACAACTGGCAGCTCACATGTACCTGGCTCTCAGTAACCATTTGTTGTCTGTTTAACTGTGAAGACCGCTAAACTTAACTGTTACGCAAAAAAGACGAAGGCTAAAGCTGCTTTAGCTCCTTTAGCGTCATAACACACGCTCGGTCGTCTCCTTTAGCGTCATATAACACGCTTGGTCGTCTCATTAAGCGTCATATAACACACGCTTGGTCGTCTCCTTTAGCGTCATGTAACACACGCTTGGTCGTCTCCTTCAGCGTCATATAACATGCTTGGTTGTCTCCTTTAGCGTCATATAACACGCTTGGTCGTCTCCTTTAGCGTCATATAACATGCTTGGTTGTCTCCTTTAGCGTCATATAACACGCTTGGTCGTCTCCTTTAGCGTCATATAACACGCTTGGTTGTCTCCTTTAGCGTCATATAACACGCTTGGTCGTCTCCTTTAGCGTCATATAACACGCTTGGTTGTCTCCTTTAGCGTCATATAACACGCTTGGTCGTCTCCTTTAGTGTCATGTAACACGCTTGGTCGTCTCCTTTAGCTTCATATAACACGCCTGGTCGTCTCCTTTAGCTTCATGTAACACGCTTGGTCGTCTCCTTTAGCGCCATGACGCGCCTTGCCGGGACTATGGCCGTCCATTTAGATGCTGTTGGGTTAAGGTGGGTGGGCTTACGGTTCCGTGACTTGCAGGAATAACAGGATGGTTAAGGACACGCGTGGGACATGAACCCCGCTCTCCTGGGTGAAAGTCTTGTGTTTAACGTTGACCGCTTAGCCCATGGTTGCATTAAGACATGGCGCTGTTCCTGGGGGCTTTTGTGGCTGCTTGACAAGCCGACGTGGGGGCGTGGAAGTATCGACAATTCTTAGATTTTTTTTAATTTGATATTTAAGATTGTGAATTCATTTCAATCAATTTCAATTTAAAATCAAAATTGTGAGGCCTTTACCAGCCAATGGCACACAAGGTTAAGTTTGTACTTTAATCAACTTTCCTCTCATAGATATAACACAAACAGCCTAATGATAAGAGGGTATGTGGAGGAAGGAAATGTTAAGATTACTGTAAAATAATAATAACAAACTGTAAAATACATAGCAGAAATATGTTTAGTTGGGAATAGAATTGTCTAAAGGACCTTTCAAATTTGGATCCCATCTATTGTTACATTAAATGTTTCCATTCCATGATGTTGATGATGATGATGATGATGTTGATGATGATGATGATGATTAGTCTGGACTGACTTTCAGGGTTTTAGCAATATCCTCACGCAGTGGTTTGTAGTTGTTTTTGATCATTTTCTCTCAGACTGACATTTAAAAAAAAAATGTATACCCCTAATATCCATCTGTTTAGCATTTTACAACAGTTCACAATAAATTGTCTTAGTAAATTATTTTTTACGTTACTGTCGACATTGGGAACATATGAAGGTGAAATGTGGAAATAAAGTGTTTTATAGCTTCCATTTCTTATGCAGACTACACAGGGCTCTAGCTCAGGTGTGCTGGTGCTAGATAAAACACCGCTTGTTCAGAGAGAGGGGAAAATATTTAGGGCCTTAACATCTGCTCGGTTTCCCAGAAGAATCATTCCCCTTGTTGATAGGATCTTGTTTTTCCAATTAACAGCCTGTGTTTTTCTTTGTAGTTTCACTTTTATGTTAAATGTAAGTAGAAACTCTCCCCCCAAACTGAGCTTGATGGTCCTGATGCATGGTAGATGTATGCTAGTACATACCTGTACACCTGCCGGTACTTTACCCAGTGCCTGATATGTACCTGCACTTCTTGTTTTTCCATGAGTATGTGAGTAGTATGAGTAAAATGTATTAATCAACCCTTTTGTTATCGCTTTTTAATCGTTGTTTTTAACTTTTTCTTACGGTTTTGTCCCTTTTAACACTTTTGTCACTTTTTTTGATGTTTTCAACAATTCGTAACACTAACTTATTAACTCTAGTTTTACAGTTATTTTTGGAATTTATGGTCAAACATCATTTATAGGAAATTATACCTAATGTTTGAGTTAGAAAAGCAGAAATTAGGAATTATTGAGACTAAAATTAAAGGAATGGATGTTGATGATAATCACAGACTGGAATGTCAACTTTTACTCAATACTATTTCAAAAACACTTCCATTTGTTTTACAATGCTATAAAATTGAATAAGACGTCCCAAAATTAATGAAAGTAGAGATTTGTACTTGCCAAAGAGCGTTGTGTGGAATCAATCATGTTATTTTGGGGAATTAAAAGAACATTGATATAGGACAACGGGTCAATTTGACCCGAGGAAAACATAAGGGATAAAAGGCTGAGATCATAGACTGACAATACAGTATATTAATGAAATAGGCTAATTCGTGAATAACCAAGCATTTTAATGTAAAATCAAACATTCAGCACCCCCATACAGCCCGAATGGAATCACCTGACAGTAAGTGCAGATTGCAGTGCATCCAAATCTTTTCTCACCCCACTGTCTAACAAGGCTAAAGTGCACATTTATCTTAACATCTTAAATCTTTATATCAAAAGAAATGACTCAGCAGATTTCTATCCACGTTGTTTTTACACTAAACTGATCATCATCAGCAATCATTTTGGACAGACGATGTAATCTCTCTTACGGTTTGTCTCTCGGTGTTTCTGGTCTGTATCTCCCTGTGGCTTGTTTTTTGAAAATCTAAAATGGCCCCTAACACTGAGGAAGACATTAAACAGGAGTCTCAGATGTCAGGGGAGATAGATGATTTAAACATAGAAGTTTTTTTTTTGTTCACATTATGGACTTGACGAGCAGCTCAAGGACAAATCTGGGAATGAAAGAAAATGAGTTCACAAGGTGTGGAGTAACATCAGAAAAGAACTCTCCGTCTATATCATTCAACTGTTGGCTTTACAGCATCCAATAACTGCTGCCCTCTGGACAACCTTTGGTTTACTGTTACTGTCCCAGTAAAAATTGAATATCTAAATTTCAGCTTGAGCAAGATTTGCGGGAGGCTGTGTCGCGATAGCCTATCAGAATCGACTGATAGAGAAACAAGTTATTGTAGCAGCAAGTTAATTAACTGGAGAACCCAATGCAAACCCACACGCAGAGAACATGCTAACTCCAATTAAAATAAATATGTTTATTGACCAAACTATTGAAAGCCCTCTGTAATGAAGGTTAAACCGAATGTAGCACTTACTTGCATGCCATCCAGCAGGACATGTCGCCCCAAAGCCAATAAATGGATGTCCTCTTGCTACTTTTTGCCACATTGGATAGCAGCACCCACTGAATACACAAAACATTAATCATGGGCTTGTTGTTATGACGCAACCATACGTTGGGGGAAAACTAGGAGAGAGAAGAAGCTCTATTCGAAGGACCCATCTTCTGCAGGCTGCCATGCAAAGAACATTTATAAACATAATCCGCAGCTCCCTTCATGCTACTCAGTGCTGCTGATGTGTGTGAGAGACAGGGTACTGAGAATCTCATTACATCCGCTGTCACTACCCTCAGGTGTAGTGGGTAACAACGCCTCACCCACTGACACCGCAGAAGCCATCGCTGCTGATTTCAAACCGGACTGAGGTTTGTATTGATCTCCCAGCCCAGGTTTGGAGACAATCTCGCTTTAATTGAGCATCAGTATTCTGCCTCGTGGCGTTGATGATACATGCGGGCTGGCTGAAGTTGAATATTCCTTCGTTTAGAAAATGAGGTGCAGATAGAGATCTGCCAGCCTGGAAGATGAATAGCAGGGGCAATTCTTGCCCTTTTTTGCCCATAATTTAAATCTCAGCACCCCTAAAAAATAATTGCAAAAAAAAGAAAATCACAGCATTGTGAAACTAAACCCAGAATCTAGATGCCTAGATCATTCATTAAAAAAATTTGGAGCCATTTATAAAAAAAGTAGTGCTTGTAAGCCATTGGTCAAAATTGCATAAATCTCTAATTTTCAAAAGTTATTGATGCTGCATTTTGGAAAAGATCGTATTCATATACAGCATACATATCCGATTTCTTTTGTAAGACCACGTCACCTTTGTAGTAATGCTCCTGTGGCTCAGCACTGAAGTAGGTCTTCTCAGAAGTTTTGGTGTTCTAGTTACATAATTCAGTATTGGTCCTACCATGATGTTCCAAAATGATGTTAAAATGCACACTTAATAGAATCTTTTTTAAATTACATTAAAAGGGTGCCAGGCTTCTATCCTAGAGTCGTCACTGGTGAATATGAGGAGGCACTGTCGTGGTGGACATAGAAGTTCCACAACTTTATTAGACGGTGATGATTGTCTTGCTGCAATTTGTCCTGTTGGTTCTCATTTTAATACAGCAGAATAAAGAGATATGTGTGTTAATTAGTGTGGGAAAGAAATTGATCCTTGCATATATACCTAGACAAATTCTATTCCCTTTGAACACTTGTAAAATGTTTTAAGATTTCAATGATTTATTGGATCATAATGTTAATAATAATAATAATAAAAACAATAATAATATAAATCATCCAGTTTATAATTTCTCATATTGATATTCTGTCTCAAAACTGTCTGAAAAATAAACCCTAAAATCACAGTCTTCATAAGCAGAACCAAAGTGTGATGGTTGGGGGTTTGTCTTGCCGTGACTTTTTGTTTTATTTACCATTTTCTGAGTTTTTCTGTCGGCCTGCCCTGTGTGTCCCTGCTGGTTTCTTTTTTTCCACTCTCCTTCCTGCTGCTGCCAGGTGACCACGAACACCTGATTCACATTCTACGATCACCTGCTCTCGCCGCTCACACCAGCCTTCCATCTTTAATCAAGAATAGTATTTTAACCCCGACTCTTCAGCCCATCTTTGTGTGATCGTTGCTCAAGTAACGCTGGAGAAACTCTCACAAGCTGTTATATTCCTCCAGTGCTCTGTGTCTCAGAGTTCTATGTTCTACCTACCCTTTTAATTCTCATTTCAGTCATCTTCTCCATTCCCTTTTCCATCTTCCGCCTATCTTTGTCTCCGCTCACAGCTACAGCGTCTCCTCCTCGGCTCCACGATCCTGTCTCCTCCACGGAGACTCCCCTACCTTCCAGTCTCTGTGTCCCTGTGCCTGGCGTCTACCCCCCCCCTTCCCCTCTCCCTCAGTTAAAAAAATCCTTTTACTTTTCTGAGCCTTGCGTTTGAGTCTTTCTGTCACCCAGCGTAACACAAAGTCTATGTCCACAACGTTCCACTGCCGGTATAGTTCCGGTGCCGGTGAATATTCCACCAATCTCTCCAATTTTAGGCTGGATGTCCATCACCTTCCTCTTTCTTTGTGTTGGCGTTCTAACCTCTGGTTTCTATCTAGACTATCTGTCCAATCTGAGGACTATGGTTACCTGGTCCTCAGATCTCTGCAGGGTGAATCCAGACAGCTAGCTAGACTATCTGTCCAATCTGAGGACTATGGTTACCTTGTCCTCAGATCTCTGCAGGGTAAATCCAGACAGCTAGCTAGACTATCTGTCCAATCTGAGTTTTCTGTTGACGAAAACTACTTTTGAACGTACACATGTTCCACCAAAACAAGCATCCCTCAGTAGACACAACTGTTTTTCATTAAGGGTTAGTCATGACACGTTTCTATTGTATGATTAATATGAGCGTAACAACTTACATTTATAAACAGACACACACACACACACACACACACACACACAGTGGTCACTCAGGATGCATTGGGAGACACATTCTACTACCAGGCAGAGGTGTAATGTAACTAAGTACATTTACTCCAGTACTGTACTTCAGTCCAAATGTTGAGGTACCTGTAGTTTACTTGAGTCTTTTCTTTTCACGCTACTTCTTACATCTACTGCGCTACATTTCAGAGAGAAATATTCTACTTACTAGTTACTTTAATTACCCCTCTACATTCATCTGGCAGCTTTAGTTACTAGTTACTTTAGTTACTAGTTACTTTAATTACCCCTCTACATTCATCTGGCAGCTTTAGTTACTAGTTACTTTAGTTACTAGTTACTTTAATTACCCCTCTACATTCATCTGGCAGCTTTAGTTACTAGTTACTTTAGTTACTAGTTACTTTAGTTACTCCACTACATTCATCTGACAGCTTTAGTTACTTTAGTTACTAGTTACTTTAGTTACTCCACTACATTCATCTGACAGCATTAGTTACTAGTTACTTTAGTTACTCCACTACATTCATCTGACAGCATTAGTTACTAGTTACTTTAGTTACTAGTTACTTTAATTACCCCTCTACATTCATCTGGCAGCTTTAGTTACTAGTTACTTTAGTTACTAGTTACTTTAGTTACTCCACTACATTCATCTGACAGCTTTAGTTACTAGTTACTTTAGTTACTAGTTACTTTAGTTACTCCACTACATTCATCTGACAGCTTTAGTTACTAGTTACTTTAGTTACTAGTTACTTTAGTTACTCCACTACATTCATCTGACAGCTTTGTTACTAGTTACTTTAGTTACTAGTTAATTTAGTTACTCCACTACATTCATCTGACAGCTTTGTTACTAGTTACTTTAGTTACTAGTTAATTTAGTTACTCCACTACATTCATCTGACAGCATTAGTTACTAGTTACTTTAGTTACTCCACTACATTCATCTGACAGCTTTAGTTACTAGTTACTTTAGTTACTAGTAACTTTAGTTACTCCACTACATTCATCAGACAGCATTAGTTACTAGTTACTTTATTTACTAGTTACTTTAGTTACTCCACTACATTCATCTGACAGCTTTAGTTACTAGTTACTTTAGTTACTAGTTACTTTAGTTACTCCACTACATTCATCTGACAGCTTTAGTTACTAGTTACTTTAGTTAGTCCTCTACATTCTTCTGACAGCTTTAGTTACTAGTTACCTTAGTTACTAGTAACTTTAGTTACTCCACTACATTCATCAGACAGCATTAGTTACTAGTTACTTTAGTTACTCCACTACATTCATCTGACAGCTTTAGTTACTAGTTACTTTAGTTACTCCACTACATTCATCAGACAGCATTAGTTACTAGTTAATTTAGTTACTAGTTACTTTAGTTACTAGTTACTTTAGTTACTCCACTACATTCATCTGACAGCTTTAGTTACTAGTTACTTTAGTTACTAGTTACTTTAGTTACTCCACTACATTCACCTGACAGCTTTAGTTACTAGTTACTTTAGTTACTCCACTATTCATCTGACAGCTTTAGTTACTAGTTACTTTAGTTACTAGTTACTTTAGTTACTCCACTACATTCACCTGACAGCTTTAGTTACTAGTTACTTTAGTTACTAGTTACTTTAGTTACTCCACTACATTTATCTGACAGCTGTAGTTACTAGTTACCTTAGTTACTAGTTACTTTAGTTACTAGTTACTTTAGTTACTCCAGTACATTCATCTGACAGCTTTGTTACTAGTTACTTTAGTTACTAGTAACTTTAGTTACTCCACTACATTCATCAGACAGCATTAGTTACTAGTTACTTTAGTTACTAGTTACTTTAGTTACTCCACTACATTCATCTGACAGCTTTAGTTACTAGTTACTTTAGTTACTAGTTACTTTAGTTACTCCACTACATTCATCAGACAGCATTAGTTACTAGTTACTTTAGTTACTCCACTACATTCATCTGACAGCTTTAGTTACTAGTTACTTTAATTACTCCAGTACATTCACCTGACAGCTTTAGTTACTAGTTACTATAGTTACTAGTTACTTTAGTTACTCCACTACATTCACCTGACAGCTTTAGTTACTAGTTACTTTAGTTACTAGTTACTTTAGTTACTCCACTACATTCATCTGACAGCTTTAGTTACTAGTTACTTTAGTTACTCCACTATTCATCTGACAGCTTTAGTTATTAGTTACTTTAGTTACTAGTTACTTTAGTTACTCCACTACATTCATCTGACAGCTTTAGTTATTAGTTACTTTAGTTACTAGTTACTTTAGTTACTCCACTACATTCACCTGACAGTTGTAGTTACTAGTTACCTTAGTTACTAGTTACTTTAGTTACTAGTTACTTTAGTTACTCCACTACATTCATCTGACAGCTTTAGTTACTAGTTACTTTACTTACTCAACTACATTCATCAGACAGCTTTAGTTACTAGTTACTTTAGTTACTAGTTACTTTAGTTACTCCACTACATTCACCTGGCAGCTTTAGTTACTAGTTACTTTAGTTACTCCACTACATTCATCTGACAGCTTTAGTTACTAGTTACTTTAGTTACTAGTTACTTTAGTTACTCCACTACATTCATCTGACAGCTTTAGTTACTAGTTACTTTAGTTACTAGTTACTTTAGTTACTCCACTACATTCATCTGACAGCTTTAGTTACTAGTTACTTTAGTTACTAGTTAATTTAGTTACTCCACTACATTCATCTGACAGCTTTAGTTACTAGTTACTTTAGTTACTAGTTAATTTAGTTACTCCACTACATTCATCTGACAGCATTAGTTACTAGTTACTTTAGTTACTCCACTACATTCATCTGACAGCTTTAGTTACTAGTTACTTTAGTTACTAGTAACTTTAGTTACTCCACTACATTCATCAGACAGCATTAGTTACTAGTTACTTTATTTACTAGTTACTTTAGTTACTCCACTACATTCATCTGACAGCTTTAGTTACTAGTTACTTTAGTTACTAGTTACTTTAGTTACTCCACTACATTCATCTGACAGCTTTAGTTACTAGTTACTTTAGTTAGTCCTCTACATTCTTCTGACAGCTTTAGTTACTAGTTACCTTAGTTACTAGTAACTTTAGTTACTCCACTACATTCATCAGACAGCATTAGTTACTAGTTACTTTAGTTACTCCACTACATTCATCTGACAGCTTTAGTTACTAGTTACTTTAGTTACTCCACTACATTCATCAGACAGCATTAGTTACTAGTTAATTTAGTTACTAGTTACTTTAGTTACTAGTTACTTTAGTTACTCCACTACATTCATCTGACAGCTTTAGTTACTAGTTACTTTAGTTACTCCACTACATTCACCTGACAGCTTTAGTTACTAGTTACTTTAGTTACTCCACTATTCATCTGACAGCTTTAGTTACTAGTTACTTTAGTTACTAGTTACTTTAGTTACTCCACTACATTCACCTGACAGCTTTAGTTACTAGTTACTTTAGTTACTAGTTACTTTAGTTACTCCACTACATTTATCTGACAGCTGTAGTTACTAGTTACCTTAGTTACTAGTTACTTTAGTTACTAGTTACTTTAGTTACTCCAGTACATTCATCTGACAGCTTTGTTACTAGTTACTTTAGTTACTAGTAACTTTAGTTACTCCACTACATTCATCAGACAGCATTAGTTACTAGTTACTTTAGTTACTAGTTACTTTAGTTACTCCACTACATTCATCTGACAGCTTTAGTTACTAGTTACTTTAGTTACTAGTTACTTTAGTTACTCCACTACATTCATCAGACAGCATTAGTTACTAGTTACTTTAGTTACTCCACTACATTCATCTGACAGCTTTAGTTACTAGTTACTTTAATTACTCCAGTACATTCACCTGACAGCTTTAGTTACTAGTTACTATAGTTACTAGTTACTTTAGTTACTCCACTACATTCACCTGACAGCTTTAGTTACTAGTTACTTTAGTTACTAGTTACTTTAGTTACTCCACTACATTCATCTGACAGCTTTAGTTACTAGTTACTTTAGTTACTCCACTATTCATCTGACAGCTTTAGTTATTAGTTACTTTAGTTACTAGTTACTTTAGTTACTCCACTACATTCATCTGACAGCTTTAGTTATTAGTTACTTTAGTTACTAGTTACTTTAGTTACTCCACTACATTCACCTGACAGTTGTAGTTACTAGTTACCTTAGTTACTAGTTACTTTAGTTACTAGTTACTTTAGTTACTCCACTACATTCATCTGACAGCTTTAGTTACTAGTTACTTTACTTACTCAACTACATTCATCAGACAGCTTTAGTTACTAGTTACTTTAGTTACTAGTTACTTTAGTTACTCCACTACATTCACCTGACAGCTTTAGTTACTAGTTACTTTAGTTACTAGTTACTTTAGTTACTCCACTACATTCATCTGACAGCTTTAGTTACCAGTTACTTTAGTTACTCCACTATTCATCTGACAGCTTTAGTTATTAGTTACTTTAGGTACTAGTTACTTTAGTTACTCCACTACATTCACCTGACAGCTGTAGTTACTAGTTACCTTAGTTACTAGTTACTTTAGTTACTAGTTACTTTAGTTACTCCACTACATTAATCTGACAGCTTTAGTTACTAGTTACTTTAGTTACTCCACTACACTCATCTGACAGCTTTAGTTACTAGTTACTTTAGTTACTAGTTACTTTAGTTACTCCACTACATTCATCTTACAGCTTTAGTTACTAGTTACTTTAGTTACTCCACTATTCATCTGACAGCTTTAGTTATTAGTTACTTTAGTTACTAGTTACTTTAGTTACTCCACTACATTCATCTGACAGCTTTAGTTATTAGTTACTTTAGTTACTAGTTACTTTAGTTACTCCACTACATTCACCTGACAGTTGTAGTTACTAGTTACCTTAGTTACTAGTTACTTTAGTTACTAGTTACTTTAGTTACTCCACTACATTCATCTGACAGCTTTAGTTACTAGTTACTTTAGTTACTCAACTACATTCATCAGACAGCTTTAGTTACTAGTTACTTTAGTTACTAGTTACTTTAGTTACTCCACTACATTCACCTGACAGCTTTAGTTACTAGTTACTTTAGTTACTAGTTACTTTAGTTACTAGTTACTTTAGTTACTCCACTACATTCATCTGACAGCTTTAGTTACTAGTTACTTTAGTTACTAGTAACTTTAGTTACTCCACTACATTCATCAGACAGCATTAGTTACTAGTTACTTTAGTTACTAGTTACTTTAGTTACTCCACTACATTCATCTGACAGCTTTAGTTACTAGTTACTTTAGTTACTAGTTACTTTAGTTACTCCACTACATTCATCAGACAGCATTAGTTACTAGTTACTTTAGTTACTCCACTACATTCATCTGACAGCTTTAGTTACTAGTTACTTTAGTTACTCCAGTACATTCACCTGACAGCTTTAGTTACTAGTTACTATAGTTACTAGTTACTTTAGTTACTCCACTACATTCACCTGACAGCTTTAGTTACTAGTTACTTTAGTTACTAGTTACTTTAGTTACTCCACTACATTCATCTGACAGCTTTAGTTACTAGTTACTTTAGTTACTCCACTATTCATCTGACAGCTTTAGTTATTAGTTACTTTAGTTACTAGTTACTTTAGTTACTCCACTACATTCATCTGACAGCTTTAGTTATTAGTTACTTTAGTTACTAGTTACTTTAGTTACTCCACTACATTCACCTGACAGTTGTAGTTACTAGTTACCTTAGTTACTAGTTACTTTAGTTACTAGTTACTTTAGTTACTCCACTACATTCATCTGACAGCTTTAGTTACTAGTTACTTTACTTACTCAACTACATTCATCAGACAGCTTTAGTTACTAGTTACTTTAGTTACTAGTTACTTTAGTTACTCCACTACATTCACCTGACAGCTTTAGTTACTAGTTACTTTAGTTACTAGTTACTTTAGTTACTCCACTACATTCATCTGACAGCTTTAGTTACCAGTTACTTTAGTTACTCCACTATTCATCTGACAGCTTTAGTTATTAGTTACTTTAGGTACTAGTTACTTTAGTTACTCCACTACATTCACCTGACAGCTGTAGTTACTAGTTACCTTAGTTACTAGTTACTTTAGTTACTAGTTACTTTAGTTACTCCACTACATTAATCTGACAGCTTTAGTTACTAGTTACTTTAGTTACTCCACTACACTCATCTGACAGCTTTAGTTACTAGTTACTTTAGTTACTAGTTACTTTAGTTACTCCACTACATTCATCTTACAGCTTTAGTTACTAGTTACTTTAGTTACTCCACTATTCATCTGACAGCTTTAGTTATTAGTTACTTTAGTTACTAGTTACTTTAGTTACTCCACTACATTCATCTGACAGCTTTAGTTATTAGTTACTTTAGTTACTAGTTACTTTAGTTACTCCACTACATTCACTTGACAGTTGTAGTTACTAGTTACCTTAGTTACTAGTTACTTTAGTTACTAGTTACTTTAGTTACTCCACTACATTCATCTGACAGCTTTAGTTACTAGTTACTTTAGTTACTCAACTACATTCATCAGACAGCTTTAGTTACTAGTTACTTTAGTTACTAGTTACTTTAGTTACTCCACTACATTCACCTGACAGCTTTAGTTACTAGTTACTTTAGTTACTAGTTACTTTAGTTACTCCACTACATTCATCTGACAGCTTTAGTTACCAGTTACTTTAGTTACTCCACTATTCATCTGACAGCTTTAGTTATTAGTTACTTTAGGTACTAGTTACTTTAGTTACTCCACTACATTCACCTGACAGCTGTAGTTACTAGTTACCTTAGTTACTAGTTACTTTAGTTACTCCACTACATTCATCTGACAGCTTTAGTTACTAGTTACTTTAGTTACTCAACTACATTCATCAGACAGCATTAGTTACTAGTTACTTTAGTTACTAGTTAATTTACACATTCTTACTCTCTACTTCCTTCCCTTATAATACCCATATTTAATTCTGTCTGTTTTTTTAATCCTTGGATTGCTATAGTTTTTATTCTCATAATGTCCATATCTATCTATATATATTAACATTTTGCACAGAAAAACAGATGTAGTTTATGAAATACTGTTTTATAATAAATTAAACTAGCCAACAATATAAGGGCCTACAAGTCCAGCTGAGATGATGAGACCATTGAACACACAGCTGTCTGGATCGTTTCCTGCTTCTAAAATGGGAGGATTGTTCTTCTTTGTACTTTAAGATCTTTAAATACATTTCCCGATGATACTTACATACTTTGACTTAAGTAACATTTTCAAAGCAAGACTTGTTACTTGTAACAGAGTATTTTTCCAGTTTGGTATTAGAACATTTACTGAAGTGAAGGCTCTGGATACTTCTTCCACCACCGTCAGGTCAGAGCACACATGCAGTACTCAGAGCTGCCCCCTTGGGATGGGATCACACAAGACAGATGTTAGAACCCCAGGTCAGGACAGACCGGACATGTCAGGCTGTTCCAGAACACACAGTACTTCAACAACAAGAGATATTTATTCTGAACTCAACACTACAAAGTAAAAGTCACAAATTGCTTCACATTCAAGAAAAATTTAAATTCTAAGGCACACCAACAATTATTCTTAACGTTGTAAACAGGAAGTAACATTTTCTCCAAACCAGGCCTGAAAAATGAAAACATGTTTGTGTCCTCAGCCTGGTGTCCACCTGCTTGGGTTTGTTTTTTAGTTGTTTCTTTTTTACAAAAGAGCTTTATTAAAGTTTTCCAAAATACAGGTTAACAGCTGGCTTACATTAGAGAGCGAAAAAACACAACAAACAGCAAACAACAATTTACAAACATGACAAATATGATGAAGTGCAAATAGTGGCTTAAAGTGCATGTGCTAAAGTGCAAAGAGTATAAAGTGCAAAGCACTACAAGTTAAGAATCTGTTGTCTCATCATGGTTGCAGTTAGTCATTGGACATGATTTAGTTTTTACATAGCAACTCCAAGACACAACAGCTCTGACAGGAAGTCTGTTTACAGACATCAGCCACCTCACATCCCCTAAGCTCTCGGAGAGGGTCTTGTTTCTTAAAAATGTCAGGTTGGGAAGGTAGGTGGCTTGGGTTAGCCTGAGAGCAGCATGGCTGGGGAGAAGTGATTGGCGAGCAGAAGGGCTCGGGTTAATCCTCAGCACCACAGGGTGTGTCAGAGGGAAGTCGGCCGCAGCCAATAAACTGCTGCAGGATGCCAGCCACTGGCCCCATGAGCCGCATTTAAACTCAACTCCAGCACGCACAGCCGCCGACCTCAGCCACTGATCCCACCTGAGTTGGTGTGTGTGTGGGTGTGTGTGGGTGTGTGTGTATGTGTGTGTGTGTGTGTGTGTGTGTGTGTGTGGGTAACACGGAAATGAAACAGCTTGAGGGAAGGAATAGTATGACGTAGGCGTGGGTGCTGCCCTTTTAAAAATATGAAAAGCGGTGGTGGAAGAAGTATTCAGAACTATTCTCTACTTACGTAAAAGTACTAATACTACACTGTAAAAAGACTCTGGTATAAGTAACTAGTAACTAGAGCTGTCAGATGAATGTAGTGGAGTAACTAAAGTAACTAGTAACTAAAGTAACTAGTAACTAGAGCTGTCAGATGAATGTAGTGGAGTAACTAAAGTAACTAGTAACTAATTCTGTCAGATGAATGTAGTGGAGTAACTAAAGTAACTAGTAACTAAAGGCTAACTAGTAACTAAAGCTGTCAGATGAATGTAGTGGAGTAACTAAAGTAACTAGTAACTAAAGTAACTAGTAACTAAAGCTGTCAGATGAATGTAGTGGAGTAACTAAAGTAACTAGTAACTAAAGTAACTAGTAACTAAAGCTGTCAGATGAATGTAGTGGAGTAACTAAAGTAACTAGTAACTAAAGTAACTAGTAACTAAAGCTGTCAGATGAATGTAGTGGAGTAAACATGGTCTGAAATGTAGTAGAAGTGCAAAAGTGGCATGAAAAGAAAAGACTCAGGTAAAGTACAAGTACCTTAAATGTGTACGTAAGTACGTATTGTATAGAGTTCCACTCCACCACTGATGAAACAAGTTATTTTGTAAATGGGTGGCTTCTTTTAAGTTAAAGCTGCAGTAGGTAGTTTTGAGGAAACGTGGACTTAGCCTAAAAATTTGAACAAGCACACCTTACAGGCTCCTCCCCCTTGCTCTCTGCTGCGCTATAGCCCCCCCTCCACAGCTCCTCGAGCCTGCCGTGAACGCGCAGGCTAGTAAGCAGGGCCACCGATGCTTTCCACACAATACAGGGGATTTATTCTGAGGAGGGTTTAGCTGTTGTGTGCTGTGCTTTTAAAACTTTATGTAAAAAAATTGCTTATTTAAAATATTTCTATTAAAAGTTTGGGAAATATTCTTCAATAAAAGGGATTAAAAATGTTTATGTAATCGCTCATTTGTGAGAACAAAAGCATCACTTTACACAGTACATTACTGAATTACCTTTTGGATCAATTTAAAACACTAAACTTTCAGTAGGAATGATGAATCACTGAGGAAGCTCACTAAGCCAAGGAATAACAACATCTTAGAAATATGTCTTAGGTTTTATTTTGCATATGGGTCAAATAAATCAGCTTTTTACAAAGTACACACAAGGAAATACTGAACATCTTGATTTGGACTGAAAGACGATTCCTTCACGTGCCTCTGTGTCTGGGACCATGTCTGACCTGTTGGAGGAGCATAAAGAATGTGTGTCAGACATTTGATTTACAATCCTGAGGGGGAAGAAACAGGGGCAGGGACAGCGCACAATTAAAGTAGTTTCACCATAGCTGCATTTAATTATGATCGACAAAAACACATTTAGGCTTACTAAATGTAGGTATCGAATCAATATGGCTTATACTGAGGGGGAACGAGTTAGCTACAACATTCCTGCCGTGCTACAAGCTAACAAGCTAACTGTTAGACTTAGCTAGCAACAGTTACAGAGTAAAATGAGATTTGCGCTATCACCAGCGATACTGTAACCATCACTACCTTAGTTGTGTAGCTAGTTATTAATAAATGAAACAAATCCAGCAGGGATACTTACATGTCAAGCAGAAATGTGGCTAGCTCTGATTGAATCCGTGTTGAATCCTTTCAGGAGGCGTAGCTCCCTCCACCTCTGAAAAGCCGCTCCGAGGTTGACCCTCGTTTTATTTCGGGCTCGGTTTAATTCTTTCTTTTTAGCTCGCTTTTCATCATCGGTCTTCTTCTGTTTGCCCGTCTTTGTTTTCTGAGCAGGTGTCACTCGAGAAATTGGCAGTTTTCCTGAAAAGTTGTTTCTCCGTGATTAGCACAGCTGCAGCACACGGGCAATCTTGAGCTTGAACACGGTACGCGCTGGGAGGGGGAAGGGGGGGGGAGCAGCGCACTGCTAAGACAGTCCTCCTGGCTCTGATTGGCTGTTTCTGACCGGGAGCGGTGTATTTCTGCCAGTGGCAGTAGGAGCAAAGGGAGGATTCATAGGAGCTTGATTTTTTCACAGATTATCTGTCTCATATTCTACTGTCAGGGCATAGTGACAGTTTTAACAAAAATGTAAAAAATACATTTTTACAAAAGTTACCTACTGAACCTTTAAGTGTGTTTGCAGAAGCCGGCTGATGGAAAACAATGTTAAAAAATTCAAATGGTGTGCTGCATCATAGTCTCCAGTTGCTAAGACATGAGAATGAATATGATTATGTAGGGAAACCCAGGCATCTAATTAGCAGGAACACAAAAGTGTTGGCAAAAGCCACAATTCAATCAACTTCGCATTTTCAACGGCTCTTTGATGTTAATACTTGAAGGGCCTGCTGTGCATCTCACGTCATGCTTCTTACACAAAGTAACAAACCTATCTGAAATGAAAACGTGCCTCTTTCATTTGGGATGCAGGCTGAATCTGTATGCAAATACAAACAAAGGGATCAGTCACATCCCAGTTGCATAGAAGGTGAAACCAAAAGTCAAAAAGTGAACAATTAAAGTGTATATTTTCTATTCTTTACTCTGTCCCTATACCATGTCCAACTGGTTTCACAGTTAGCTTTTCTCCTTTTTTAGTAATTGAATAGGTTAAGAGGACTTTTGAGACTACAATGTAGCAACGTGATAAATTGGTATAATAAATGTAATCAAACAATATTTCCTTAGAGCAGAGGGGCAATATTGTTTTTTCTTATGGTACATAGGCCTACATATGCTAGTGGCACAGGAGAGCAAAAAGAAAGTCAACCCCATATAAATAAAATATTTTTCCCCAAATTGTGTACAGAATTACTGAGGTGGGAAAGGGTCAACAACAGCTTTAATCATAGCCAGGTCCACACGGAGTCGCCCACTCTGGGTAACAACATAACCCAGAAATTGCACAGACGGAACGGCCAACACATTTCTCGGCCGGACGTGTTCTTTGTGTTGGACTGGGTTGTGGGAGAAGATCAGAATATCATTAAAGTAGACTAACACAAACCAATGCAAAAAGTCACGGAGTACATCGTTAACAAGGGCCTGGAAGACTGTTGGGCAGTTGGTGAGACCGAAGGGCATGACCAGATACTCGTATTGCCCCAGCAGCATGTCAAAAGCAGTCTTTCATTTGTCCCCCTCCCGGATCCGCACGAGGTAGTAAGCATTCCTAAGATCCAACTTAGTGAACACGGCGGACCTGGAGCGGGACTCCATTACTCCAATCCAATACTCTTTTGGCCGGACGGGACAGGAGGAGATGAAATGACCGGGTTTACCGCAGTACATGCAAACCCCGGCAAACTCACGGCCAGCCGGACTCCAACCGTAACAGTCTGACTGTGCTGTATTGGGGAAGATACAGAAAATGAGGTGATACAACTCATGTATGTCTGTTGTTCTATTTTTTAATTATTTTCTGATGAACGCCTCTGCGTGTGCTTGTCCTGGCGGTAAAAATCTAGTGTTTGCCTTCCGGGCACAGAGACTGTCGCCTTTCCTGCATTGGTCAAAGTTGTCAATTTGAACATGTTCCTTATTTGCGCATTAACAGGACCACTCCATCAAATATGCTAATGATGCCAAACATCTCCCGCCCACAGTGGTTTCAACTCACAAGGTTTATGTGAAGATCAGCAGCAGGTTTTTTTTTTGTTCCATCACAATGTTTTGTTAAATACAGCCCTTTCTTTGATATAAAGTGAATAGGTAGACATTGTCTGTGACAATCTGTACCTTAGTATTTACAACATATTCAAAGCATCAGTTATCAGTGTTAGAAGTATTCAGATATAAGTACCAATACAACAATGTAAAAATACAAAAGTAAAGGCTTGATTTAAAATCCCTCTTGGGGAAGGCTAGAAGTATAATGAGAAAAAGGGACATCTGAGTTTTAAAGTAGAAGCATTGTTTCTGCAGAAAACCTATTAGATTACATTATTAGAGTACCATTGCTGATGCATTAATGCTTAGCATTAGCATAACTGGTCATGGTGGAGCCAGTCTTAATTATTTTACTTTATAAAAGGGAAAAACAAAACAAGTCAAGAGCTTTTCTGGCAAGACACTGTGTCTTGATATGAGAGCAACATTGTAACATTTTGGGAAGTACCCTTATTAGCTTTCTGGCAGAGAGTTAGAAGAAGTTTTGATTGTTTAATTATCCGTGTACTGCAGACCATGAATGTATGAATACCTCCCCCCCTCCCCCCCCATGGCCGATTCAGTCATGTTCATGCAGTTTCTCCTGCAACTAAGGTACATTGCATACACTGCATTGATTATCAGATAGCGGTTCTTTCCTCCTCTTTAGTGCTGCTGTGCTTTGCTAATGCTTCTTGATGATGCTTGGCAGATGTATTAGGAAAGCGTAACCTCAAAATAGATCTCACAGAAGCTGAGCAGCTTTGCAGGGGGTGGTACAGAAGGAGTTTAAAAGAGGAGAAATGTATTTTCTCCCTTCGTTAGTCATGTTGGTGTGGCAGGTTGTGGATGAGGGATCAGAGTATTGACAGCATACGTACATAAACTCACGCCAGTATACAGCATATCAATGAGCAAAAAACAAGAAACATGTCAAAACAGAAAAAGAGGATACAGCCCCACATATACAGTACATGATTAATAGTGATTACTTAAGCATGAAATACCATATTCTGGCTGTCGGGCAGAAACCTTTAATTCAGTTTATTTAAGAAGGATAGTGCGCATATTAATAAAACACGTGATTATATATGTGTATATGTGTTAAAATGCTTGAATGAACCAAAAGGCTATTTTTTATCTGAAAAAGACCTTGTACTGTGTCTTCATATTAAGTCATTTTAATTTTCATCCATAAATCAATGCTATTGGTCACCCTTACGTCCGCCTGTGGGTTAAACAGATAATTAAACCGTAAGGTCATATCATCTGACTTTGTCGAAGGTAAATAGCTAAATATGTTTTCAAATTACTTTTTGGACATACAAGGTTTTCGCCTGATAGGGAAGATATACTCTAAGCTCTACCCGTATGTTGTAACTAGAAATTAAAAATAAATGAGAAATCAAAAGTGATACACTGATAAATGATTTACCAAAGATTTGTCATCTTGCTTCGGTTTACATCTTTCTTTTTTTGTCATTTCCTCGAACCGTCTAATCTCTGGAAAATGTTTCCTCCTAATTTGTTTTCTGCCTCCCACTGGGGTGATCTGTTCAGGCAGCAGGGAGCAGCACTCATTATTTGTGCATTCACCAAGGGATTACACTGTGTAGCTGTATAAGACCTAGTTTGGATGTCTTGTTTGATTGAATTAAAAATAGCCCTTGCAGGCAAAGTCCACACTACTGAACCATGTAATGTTTCTTCCTGACTTCTTCCCACTGGCACCCTCTTGAGAAAGACATTATTGATATACGACAAGCCCTGCATATGAATGCTCTCCATGCAATCTAAGATGTATCAGTAAGGTCACCTACGAGGCTGGAGATGGAAGTGTGTTGATTGTTGGCTTTGTCTGTAGTACCTTTTGTCAAACAGTTATTTGAGAGAAAAGTATTGATCTAACAGGGCAAGCTGACAGGTTTTAGATGCATTGAAACATCAGCTGTCTTTCCTAAACACTGTCTCTTGTCTATTTTAAAAACACCTTTGTTAGGTTTTGGGAAACCCAAAAAGGCAGAGACAACAGGGCAGTGGGGAGCTTGAGGAGTTAATAAATAATAAAAAAGTATACAACAACAAAGAGTCGTGAAGAAAGCCATACACCACCCATCTCTGTAGTTCCTCTGAAGCATTTAGCATGATTTTTCTCATGGTCGTGGTTTCTCTCATCAGCCGTGTTTCCCAGAGCAGCAGACAGCTGTTTTCAGTGGAAAAGCCCTGATAAAGCAACTGTACCACACAAGCAACTTTACAAAAAAATCTATTAATTCAGCTTTAAAGTGTTCATTCATTTACAAAGAACACTATTGAACAATGTATTGAATTAATAAAATCTGCAAAGGAGTCAAACACAGGTATATTAGTATGACCCTTGTTTGGACAGGTCGTGCCAGACCTTCCTCCACAGCCCTGCAGAGGAAGGTCTGGCTAGTCCACACAGCATTTCGGGATGAGAGAAAAATGTGCTATGGTTTATTGTTTTTTCTTTGAACCAATCACAATCGTCTTGGGCGGCGCTAAACGCCAAGAGCCACAGTCCATCCATCCATCCATCCATCCATCTTCATCCGCTTATCGGGTCACGGGGACAGCAGCTCCAGTAGGGGACCCCAAACTTCCCTTTCCCGAGCCACATCAACCAGCTCCGACTGGGGGATCCCGAGGCGTTCCCAGGCCAGGTTGGAGATATAATCTCTCCACCTAGTCCTGGGTCTTCTCCGAGGCCTCCTCCCAGCTGGACGTGCCTGGACCACCTCCCTAGGGAGGCGCCCAGGAGGCATCCTTACCAGATGCCCGAACCACCTCAACTGGCTCCTTTCGACGCGAAGGAGCAGCGGCTCTACTCCGAGCTCCTCTCGGATGACTGAGTTTCTCACCCTATCTCTAAGGGAGACGCCAGCCACCCTCCTGAGGAAACCCATTTTGGCCGCTTGTACCCTGGATCTCGTTCTTTCGGTCATGACCCAGCCTTCATGACCATAGGTGAGGGTAGGAACGAAAATTGCCCGGTAGATTGAGAGCTTTGAAAGAGCCACAGTGCCTCTGCAAAATAGCCTCAGGAAGGAACTTCTTTGGTGGAACGTGTCTACATTCAGAAGTAGTTTTAACAACAACAACAGAAAACTCAGATTGGACAGATAGTCTAGCTAGCTGTCTGGATTTACCCTGCAGAGATCTGAGGACCAGGTAACCATAGTCCTCAGATTGGACAGATAGTCTAGCTAGCTGTCTGGATTTACCCTGCAGAGACCTGAGGACCAGGTAACCATAGTCCTCAGATTGGACAGATAGTCTAGCTAGCTGTCTGGATTTACCCTGCAGAGATCTGAGGACCAGGTAACCATAGTCCTCAGACATCTACCGGAGTTAAGAATGGCAACACAAAAAGTGGAAGGTGACGGACTTCCTGACAAAAATTATTCAGCAGCACCTGAACAATCCTTGAAATGAAATGTCGTCAATATGGACACGAACTCCGCTCTCACGCTTGAAAGTTCTGTGTTTACTGTGCCTACAGCAATTAATAAGAGGAATACATCCAAATTACAGTGCATTACTTTTCATAGCCACATATATGTACAAATGGTTCATGAGAACAGCCTGATATAGTACGTTCAGGGTTAAGGAAAAGGTATCTGTGCTGACTCATGATAAATCCTTTTCTGTTACAAATAGACACTGTGTTCCAACACTGCCCTTGTCATCAACAGCTACTGTCATACAAAGTGCATCCCACCTCAGGATTCTTTTTCAATTACTTTGCAACCCGTACAGAAAGTGAGGAGATTCATCTGCACAGAATGCCCCCGTCACTGACATTTCAAGACCCATGTGAGTTTGGAGAGCTCTGATTCTATAATGACAGTACTCATTATGACCTACAGGTCCTAATTTCAGGGTGTGATACATAGTTTGCCACAGATGGAGGTGCAGCTCTCACTGCGCACCGTCAGTAGTTCAAATCTATGCTGTCACTGTAAAGTGCCTCCCTTAAAAGACTGCTGCCAAATGATACAGATATTGAATGTAATATTTATGGTGTGAATCTACCCAGAGGATGGGTCACAGCCCATTTCATCTCCTAGCTTTGGATCCATGCAGACAAAAGCTTAGACGGTCAAAGAGGAGATGATTAAAATGGGTTTAGAGAGTTGGCTTTGCAGTGCACAATGTGATTGCATCATCTAGGAGGAAGCCTATTGTTGCAATGAAGAATGGCTTTGCAAAGGGAAATCACTGCCATTTGGCAAATGTGTTGATACGATGGCCTCTAATTTCAGCTTGTAATGTAATTATTTCAGCACAGCCTCTGCGGCATGTCCTCCGTGACTGAACGGCAGTCTGGTTAATGTTCCCTCAGGCATTCTCATGCAAACCAGCTGCATTCATCATATTTGTCATTTCTACATCCGTAACAGAGGGACAGTACGAGAATGACTTAGGAGGTCATTCAGGTTGAATTTAACATCCATTTTGAGGGAAGAAACACAGGTGAATGCATTTTCCAATTATTTTATGGGCTGTGATCAGTGAATTGCCACTAAACTCCAGGATACTGGCAACATTCAGCCAACAGCCGGTGGAGACAATATAACCAAATTTAGAAAATCAAATCAATTGAAAATTCTTTTTCCGGTGAGGGAACGTCATTCGTCCGGCACATTCAGACACAACATCCAACAATACATAGTCAATAATCATATCCAAGAATAAATATATACTAACTAAAAACCCTGAGGGTAGGAGTAGAGGGGTGGGTAGGGAGAATAGGTCCAAGTCTGGTGGGGGGTGTTGTCCAGTGATCTTCCCACTCAACACAACTTGAAAGCATTTAACAAGTAAAAGTTAGAGAGATAATATAGGCCAACCACCTTGCTTAACACCGTTATTGACACAAAAAGCGCTATTTGGCCTGAATGGTCTGACAGGCATGCTAATAAATACATTTCAGAGTGGATACGGATAGGCGACACATGAAAGGGTCTCAGTAAGGTGATGTTTCACCATGAGCTGCCGGAACAGCCTCAGAACATCACGCCAAAATGTCCCTACAGTGTTTTAAAAGGGTTAAGATCTGGATCTTAAAAGCTTCTTGTTCAGAGACTAATTTGATTATGATTAATGTGTAATGATTTCTGCTCCATTTAATTTTTTCACTCCTTAATGGGAAAAATTTGACTTAGTGATATGTTTTTCTGTAATAGCTAAACAAGCTTATTTTATTTTAATCAGGAGAGATGTTTGCAGATATGCAAAAAGTTTATTGTACAGCAAAATAAAATGTACAAGGTCTCCGATGGAGTCTACAAAGGCCATTAGACTCCATTACAATATGAATATTTCGTACATTTCTATAGGGGTAGAGAACCATCAGACCCCCAGATGGAGTCTAGAAGGAGGCTCCGGACCCGTCAGCTGGAGTAGAGGACTGGAGGTGGAAGGGGGGGCTGGAGGGTAAAGCCGGATTGTGACTCTGTAATTGGCCCTTGCAATTTGTGTAACGATTCTGATTGGTTTAGCAAGAAGGTGAACGCCTCCAACAGCTGATTGGAGTTAGGTAGAGCGTTGATTAAGAATGAGGTCTTCCTGAAAGATTTTACGCTGAGCTACATTTCAATCAGGAGAGACAAGCTGCAGATATGAGACAGTTATACACAGCATGAAAAAAATACACATTTATACATTTGGATAACAGCTAATTTGATTTAAGAGCATCAAATAAAAGTTAGGTCTACCTGAAAGAATTTACACTGAGCTACATTTGTGTGACATCTTTTGTATCTCCAATGGGAATTAACATGTAAAATCAACAATCCAATATTAAGATATAGTATAGTATATAAATGGGTATGAAATTCAAGGAAAATTTCTGAAATAGAAAACAAGAGAAAACCAAACTGGAACATGAAATAAATTCTGTTGCTGGTGCACCAGAGAAATCATTATATGGACAGATGTGGTAAGACTTTGACAGATAAAGGCCTACAGACGGTGGAGATGTATTAAAAATGGTTGCAAACCAAATCATTACCAGCTTTAGTCGTGTTGTGTGCAGACCTAATAGAAGGAAAAAAAGAAAAAGTGGTGTAAAATGCACGTCATTTTCATCTTCATTAAACAATCCCGTGGTTATGCACACATAATGCATTCATTATGTCTCCACTCATTTATTCATTCATTCAGACTCTGAGACAAGCGTTTTAACCCTTGTGTTGTCTTCCCGTCAAAATTGAAAATCAACACTTTTGTTGACGCTTTTTTTTATCAGTTTTAAACTTTTTCTTACTTTTTTGTCCCTTTTTTCAACACTTTTGACGTTTTTTTCCCAATGTTTGTCACTTTTTAACACTACGTAACACTAACTTATTAACTTTAGTTTTACAGTTATTTTTGGAATTTATGGTCAATAAACCTCATTTATAGGAAATTATACCTAATGTTTGAGTTAGAAAAGCAGAAATTAGGAATTATTTAGACTAAAATTAAAGGAATGGATGTTGATGATAATCACAGACTGGAATATGTCAACTTTTACACTATTTTGAAACCACTTCAATTTTTTTACAATGCTATAAAATTGAATAAGACACCCCAAAATTAATGAAAGTAGAGATTTGTACTTGGCAAAGAGCGTTGGGTGGAATCAATCATGTTATTTTGGGGAATTAAAAAGAACATTGATATAGGACAACGGGTCAATTTGACCCGAGAATAAGCATGACCCACAATAGCCACATTTATAAATAACACACCAGGTTGAAATAATTTAATAATTGAAATCTATGGTCTGCTCTGTCCTCTTCTCAGACTACCATGACCCGGTCGGTCGGTCGGTGTTGCTCATCCTTGGGGAAAGCTCTGACTGTTGGTCTGACCCTCTCTCTCAAGCTAAACCAAGGTAAGTGATGAGTTTTCAACTGGGCTTCTTTTTGTAATTCGCCACACATTGTATCTTTTGTGGTTGCAGAAAATGGCCAAAAAAAACCTCCACACAGAACCACTGTTATTTCTGTTATTATTTCCCTAATGGGTAAACAAAAGCAAATTCTTCACATGAGTAATGAGAACTTTAGAGGATTATTTTATCCACGTTTGCTGAAGGATTTGTTTGTTTCTGTGTACTTTATGATGCAGGCCCATAATGATTTGTTGGCCACTTAACAGACCTGGGGCCTCATGAATACACATTGCATACGGTTGAAAAGCTTGCTTACACTGGTTTTAACGGAAACTTTGTGATGTATAAAAAATGAACTTGACGTGAGAATGTGCGGGGCATCACGCAAAATCTTTTCTGGATCTGTAACGTGGCAAAATCTAACTGAAAAGTGAAGAAAGTCACCAAAATTACAAAATAACGTTTCCACTTCACTTATATGACTGTGACGTTTTCTATGAAAAAACACAATTTTATCCATTGATATTCTATAAAAGTTTGGATCATTTATGTGGATAATGTTACACATCTTTCAAAATTCGCAACCTCTGTTAAACATGAGGATGCGAAACGAATGAAAAATCCATTTAGGAAATATTTTCAGTCATCCTCCGTATTTCCCATGAATGAAATATCTTACTCACTGTGCAACAAAAAGATCGCCACGGGAAAATGCAATAGCGTCTGTGAGTCTGTAGTTGCGAAGGCCCAAACATCCATGGTGGTCAGGAACAAACCCTAAATGATCCCGTGGATGATTTGTAGACTATTAAGTGAACTAGGTGTACCCGGTCCACCAAACACTGTGCGTCTTAGTTGTCTTAATTCTGCACATATCTTTGTAGTCCTAATTATTATTTCATTATTTCATCTGTGCATGATACAGCGGATCCGTGCGCCCTGTCACCCGCCGTGGACACCATGGCCTCACTAACCTCTCCTTTTAGTTGGATCTCCCTCGTGCTGGACTCAGTTTCACTGTGCCTGCTAAAACTTAGAAAATAAATGGCATTACATAAGTGAGATCAAACTGCTTATTATGCGTAAGTTGTTCTGTATCCTGTGTGGCGCTGCCACTATTGGCTTGATTTCCACTTCAACATTATTATTATTATTTTTTTTATTTTAAATTTCCTGCCATGGTTCGGTGCATTCACTGCCCGGTAACCATTTGCTACTCTGGGCGTTTTCTCTGGGGGGGGGGGGTGCATAGCGAGTTCAGACCAAAAAGTAGCAACAAGACGAGATAAATCCTCCAGTTACTTGCAGCGCGGCGGTCTGGAACGCTCTGAAAGCTGCCGGTTCACACCAATGCACCGAGACGGTGCGGTGCATTATCTGGATAGCACAACCACTCTTTGTACTACTGTCTAACTTCTGACTTTCCAGCTATTTTTTGTATCATTTGTTGGGTCTATATGAATGAGGACACAGTTATTGATAAATCAAATTGTTTTTGTTGTTCTAAGTATCATTTAGGGGTGCTTAGGAACATTTTGGGGTAGCTTCAGCCGCCCTAAAATAAACCTAACGATATCCCTTGACAAACCTCTAAACACAACTTCTTTCTCTCGGCGATCAGCACCTCCAACATCACTATAAGTTTTTTTCCGTCTGCAGCAGGAGAACTCGTAGTGATTGGACAAAGAATGACATTGAGGGCACATTTCCAGTCATTTCCATATTCATTTATGGAATGGGAATGAGGATGGCGCTCATCTTCACGTTGATTGTGATGTATAAAGGAAAGGTTTGCAGGACCTGGCGTACTTCCGGTTTTATACATGTGAATATTTCTGTGCTTAGGTAGGCTACTTTTTCATGTTTTGGCCGTATGCCATCTTCTGGCCTTCTCCCCCCTCCACCCTCAGCTACATAACATCCTGGACTTTGGACCCACAATGGCTGCCTTGCACTACTCCACTTGCACAACTCAACTTGTACACTTGCACACTTTGTAACTTGTTGTTGTTGTCCTGAAAACATTTCTGAACACACTTCTGCTGCTCCTACATAACCTGCACCACTATGCCACTTGCATACTCAGGTCAAACAGAACTGCCTCAGCCAGTTATTGACCTGACTTTTGCATTATATATATTATATTGACTGTCTACTGTATGCACAAATTGCACATTTTCAACCCAATTTTGCTGCTCTTACTTTCTTCATTGTATGAGCCTTCTTATTTTTTCTTTTTATATTGCTTACTTGAATGTTATGTTTGTCTGTGGACGTGTGTGTGTGTGTAAAATATGTCTTGTCTCCACCGTGGGATAGAGGGAAACATAATTTCGATCTCTTTGTATGTCTTGACATGTGAAGAAATTGACAATAAAGCAGACTTTGACTTTGAAAGCTGCGCAATCTTTTATACATGTTGCCCCTGGAGTCAAAAGAAAATTAATGTTCTTTGTAGTCCATGTATAATGCACTTGTGGTTCATTATCAGGTTTCTGAACAAATTGTGAGGAAAGGCTAACTCAATTCAAATAAATGTCACATTCCTGAAATGTAGCCTGATGTTTGATCTAATGAAAATGTACAAACAAACAATAGCAAAAAGGAATCATACAGCAGAGGCCTGCAAGCACAAAATTGTGTGTGTGTGTGTGTTTGTGTGCGCGCGCGCATGCTCCAAAACTTCTAATTGACTTTGACAATTCCTTCAAAGTGCGACTGCAGTGTCGTCTTAAAGCTCGGAATAACCGTAAAATGTACTGACTTTGTGAGTGTCTTTATTATGTCTGATTTCCAATCTCCTACTTTTAGTTTTGCCCTGTAACCACAATCAGATACACATAACTTGGGATAGAACAAGGACCTTAATTGCAGAGCAAAGCCTTTGTATTATTTCTGTATGAAGTAATTGTGTGAGCTGGAAATCCCCCTTAGGCTCCTTTGTTTGACATTAGCCTAGTACGTAAATCCATTTTAATCAAGTTCCAGTCGACTTTTCCTTTAATGTGTGCATACAATGTGATCTATTCATGCTGAGAGAGATATGCTTTGTCCAACAAGAGAAAGTAGCCTTCTTTGAACTAAATATGTGTACATGGTGAAATAATTCCCAACCAAGGGTACTTGTACTGCAGGGATACAAGCTACTGCATTGCCATGTGGTGTGAGGTGATATAATGCAAACCCCTAGCCCTGGTACCCCCTATGTCACTGTTGATAACCAATTCCCAGTTTGAGACATATCAATAGTTTGGGCTGCGGCAGTGAAAGAATAAACATTTTGTAACACTGTGGTAGGTGCTATTGTTTGGACCGTAACCATGGCATCATTTAAAGCAAAGACAGCTGCTTCTTCAGCTGCCCTTGAGCCCTGAAAAGTTGCAGATATATTGTGAAAGGCAATGAGGTGCACTAGGTTGTTACAGAATCCAGCAGGGGAGTTTCAAATTAAAGCTACCAGGTGTTGTAGCTGTGAATCATACTCCGCACCTGGATTAATCAAGTGTCCGCATATTTCAACCCACACTGCAAGCCCGTATTCCTGTATTGAAGTATCTGCTCTCTCATCCACCACCTACAGGATCAGCCTTTTTCAAAAGGGCAACTTCTACTGCATCATGCCATTAATTATTGAACTGAAGGTTTCGCTGTGGATTGCATATGCTGTATTGGCTGCTTTGTGTAACTACTATATTTTTTGAAGTTGAACTTTTATAAAAGGGATTTGTTATTCAAAAAACTTTAACACAATAAAGCTCACTGGAAGCCCTCTGTCCTTAAACATTAAGCTTCATTACTCACCTTGCTAAATCACTCATACTGAGTTTTCCCACCAATGTCACTATTTTTAAAACTTCTTCTCAGTATAACGTGAGACGTGTACTGTATGGCTGCAACAGAGGAGTGGATGGAGCTAAATCACTTTAAGTGTTATCTAAGCCAAACAGGGTATGACAGGATGAAGTTATCTTGAGCTGGGCTTAATCCAAGTCTTTTGGGGAGTGCTGCAACAGGACTGAAAATGATGGCTTAGAAGACTGAGACTTCAACACAGCCAAACCTACTGACACTTAGCAGTTGGGTGTACTTTTGTTAGTTGACTGACATGCAACTATGTATGGAATGATGAAGATACCTTGTTAATATGGTTTTTAACTCTTTCACTACCTCAAAAACCCACACTAAAAGTTTAGCAGCCTGCTGAGTCTCCACAAGGTGGAGCTGTTTGGTCCTTGTCAGCCCAGTTTTCATGCTAACCTGCACCACCCGTTGGACAGGAAAGTAATGCCAGCGGCAGACTAGATTTCCAGATGTAGACTTGTTGATGTCACCCCTTGAAGCACTGCTTCACACCCATTTTGACTTGTATAGCCACGCAGCAGTTGCTCGCAGTAGAAACCAAAGATTGATGTTTCCTTTTTAGATACTTTTTTCAGAAAGAACTTTTAAAGGGCTAGGTAGTGGTAGAAATCCTCAAGCATTCCCCAACAAAAAGCAACAATTTAAGAAAAGTCAGAAAAATAGTGTGTTCTTCTTCCCTATATTATTAATATTCTTGGGACCATCCAATTTATCTTGAGGGGTTGTCCCAACACCCAGGCTGGGAAACCATTGTCTTAAGAGACAAGTATTACAGTAGCTGCTGCAATTTTACTAGATGAACCACCTGCGGGCAATGGATGCTACAGCAGTGTTTTCCCCACAGACGCTTTTTATGTTTGGGGGCATATTTTCCCCCTGTAGACAGATAAAACCAAGGAGCGGCATTCATCGCTGAAGGTACCAGGAGGACAGTGGTTGAGAACGAAAGCCATACAATGACATGTAATCTGCTACAAGCCAGATGTACGGAGTCTCAAGTGAAAAATACTGGGGGAAAAATAGCACACAGGAAATTCTAGCAGAGCTTTTGTGCAGATTAGACCATGTGACTTTTACTTCCTCTCGCTCTAAGACTTTCCATGCAGAAGGTGGGGGACCACAGAGGAACTGTTTCTGTGAACAGAGTGAGTAATAGCACTGCCTGATTAGTCTTACAGACAAGCACGTTCTTGTCTACTAACTTCCCACACATGTGCACAGATGTTAAACCAAGCATGCACACACTGACCTGAAGTGGACTGGTGTTGTGATTCAGTGACATTTTCCCCACACAAAAAACACAAATCTGTCAATGGCTTGAATTAGTTCAGCTTGTTTCCAGTGTGGTTAATTTTATTTCAGGAATCTTAAAAATGAGTGATCTTCTTAGATTAGATTAGATTAGATTAAATTCAACTTTATTGTCATTACACATGTACAGGTACAATGCAACAAAATACAATTTAGAGAGTTTAGAGAGCGTCCAAGCCGATGTTGTCTTGTTTATCCCTAAACAAGACAACATCAGTGATGGGTTTAGACATTTTGAATGATAGGACCAGATTGGGGCAGTGTTTTAAAGAAGGGGGCATGTGTAAAGAGTCCCATTTAAAGCAACACCAAAGTACTATTCCTCTTCGGCCCCCTTACAGGTTGGAAGCAGATGTGTCCATTACCGCTGTCTCATTGGAACTACACATCCGCTACCCGATCTGGCAAACTTGCATAGTGCGGTTGTGGCCGATAGAGTGCCACAAAGCAAATGCAGAAGTGCCGTTCACTCATTTACGAGTTGATGAACCACTAAAATGATTTTGGAAACATTATTTTATCCCTTGTGTTGTCTTCGGGTCAAATTGACCCATTTTCCTATATTAAGGTTCTTTTTAACTACCCAATTGTAATTCCCCAAAATAACATGATTGATTCCACCCAACGCTCTTTGCCAAGTACAAATCTCTACTTTCATTAATTTTGGGGTGTCTTACTCAATTTTATAGCATTGTAAAACAAATGGAAGTGTTTTTGAAATAGTATTGAGTAAAAGTTGACATATTCCAGTCTGTGATTATCATCAACATCCATTCCTTTAATTTTAGTCTCAATAATTCCTAATTTCTGCTTTTCTAACTCAAACATTAGGTATAATTTCCTATAAATGAGGTTTATTGACCATAAATTCCAAAAATAACTGTAAAACTAAAGTTAATAAGTTAGTGTAAAGCAGTGTTGAAAACATCAAAAAAAGTGACAAGTGTTGAAACATGGGACAAAAAGTTAAAAACATCGATAAAAAGCGACAACAAAAGTGTTAATTTTTGGGAAGAATCCTTGGTGTTGCTTTAAAGCCTTGGTTCTTGGCAATAGTAAACACATTATTCATAATAATCCCAATGTACACAGACATGTAGGGCCCACCACCTCTCCTACATAGCAACAAGGCAACCAGACTTACTCTTTGTGGTCATTTTGCATCTTTATGTGGTCATTTTGCATCTTTATGTGGTCATTTTGTATCTCTGCCATCCCTAGTCTCACCCTGGACAGAACCAGTATCAGAATCAGAATTGACTATATTGTCATTGTAAGTACATACAACTAAATAAAAGTGCTGCTATATGGTGCA